>ML662445.1:38828565-39000699 GCA_007570785.1 Antilocapra americana
GGGCGGGGCCTCCCGCGCGCGCTTTGTTGGGTCACCGGCGCCGCCCGTCGGCCCGCGGGCCCGGGTCCCGGCACCTGCCCGCCCGGCTGCTCGGCCGCGCGCCGGGGCCGCCTCCGGGGGTGAAGCGCCGCCTCCACGCCGGCCGCCGGGCGCGGCGAACAAAGCCGCGAGGACGGCCCGGCGGTGGGCGTGCGGCCGGGTTGCAGGCAGACCGACGAAGCTCGCCCCCGGGACCGTTGGGACTAAGGAAGAACGACAGGAACCGAACACCGAGCACTGGGCGTCCCGCAGGTGCTGGGGAACGGCGCCTCGCCTTAGCTTTTGTCTGTAAATGATTTAAATAATTGTGGTGGCACTCGAGGCGCTCGGCTGAAATATGCAGCACCCATTCTGTTACTCCCATCTTTCCACAAGTGCTCAGGGATGCACGCAACCGCCCAGTATGGAGTGGGGGCCCAGCCTCGGTTCCCTGGCCCATTGCCCACTGGCCGCTGTCCAGGACTCAGGCCCACCTCCCTGTCCCCCGAGGCCTCCAGGATGGTCATGCCCTGAATAGAGACAGCACAGGGACGTGTGTAAATGATGCCGCATTGGGGGTCTGGCCTCGGGGGAGGTGACGGAATTCCGAATGGTCTGCACGAGGATCTTAACCAAGGACATTTAATGCCGTGAAAGAATCAGAGCCTCTGAAATAGGTAATTCTGGGTGATAAAATGGGCACCACGTAGCTATTCAAAAAACTTCCCTCTCAGATGTTACAGGTTGCAATAGGATTCCATGAAGTGAAGTCAAAGTCGCTCAGTCCTGACCCGACTCTTTTGCAACCTCATGGACTATAGCCTGCCAGGGTCCTCTGACCATGGAAATCTCTAGGCCAGAATACTGGAGTGGGTTGATGGTTCCTTTTCCAGGGGACCTTCCCACCCCAGGGATCAAACCCAGGTCTCCTGCATTGCGGGTGGATTCTTTACCATCTGAGCCACTGGGAAAGCATGCATTCCATTGTATTATTAACACTTTCTGAGAATAAGAAAAACTGGAATAGCATCTCTAACTCTAGGTGTGTGTCTAGTTTAACAGAATAATGAAAACTAAAAGCCAAATGGCCACCGTCTAGTTCTCTTCTCCCTTGCAGAACACTCTTATGTGAATTCAGCTGATACTCTCAAAATGACAAGGAGTTAGAAATTCACAACTGTCACTTGACTCAGTCCATGAGAGCTTTGCCCTGCTAATGCTGCCACTTCAGTAATCCTGGGTGGAAAGGGGAGGGCAGAGCATTAGGGTCTTTCCACTAGCTGGGGGTCTCCCTGCAGCAGCACAGAATCTACAGTGCCAGCTAGGCTTTGGCCCCCAGACACACATGGAGGTAAAGGGGACCATCTGGGCGATCCACCCAGTAGAGTAAGACTCAGTGATGGTGATAAAACAGATGTTATGTTACAGATACTTTGGCCACCTGATGTGAAGAGCCGACTCATTGGAAGACACCCTGATGCTGGGAAAGATTGAGGGCAGGAGGAGAAGGGGGTGACAGAGGGTGAGATGGTTGGATGGCCTCACCGACTCAGTGGACATGAGTTTGAGCAAACTCCGAGAGACAGTGAAGGACAGAGGAGCCTGGCATGCTGCAGTCCTTGTCCGCAAAGAGTCGGACACGACTGAACAACTGAACAACAACCAAATGCTAGCCTGGGATATAGGTCGACTAAAACTCTGCCTTGGGTAGCAAGGCTGCACAGTGAGTTTTATCTCACTTTCTCTGGGAAGGCAGCCAAGGAGGAGGGGCTGTGTAATTGTATCCATATTGTTCAGGAGCTGTGCATTTGATTATCCTCTTACCTGCATCCCATGTTACAGCAGGTCCCTGGAGGCAGCTCAGTGTTTAGACATTTCAGTGAGGACATTCTTATGGGTCAGCAGAAGCATGTTTTTTACATGTGATTTTTCTCTCATTCTCTAGTCCTTGCTCAAAGATACAGTAAATGGTTTTTACACCAGTATTTGTAAAGGGTGCTCTGCTTCCTCTTCATAGTAATTGACATTTAAAGAACAGTCATTGTGCTATGGCCTTACCTCAACTGCTCTTACAGTGTAGACGGTGGATGCCAGGCTGTGTGCCTGGAGGTCAGCGTACAACCCAGAGTCTGCGTCCTTCTGCTCTGCCCCCCAAATCTGCAAAATGGGGATTTCACACGTCACTGCTTTCAAAAGTATTATCCAACCATGGCTACTAAGGCCTGGATTTTTCAGAAGTCCTCTTCCAAATGATGGTGAAGACTTTTATGAGTAGCCAAGGAGCCTTGGAAATAGATAAACTTGGCTCTTGAAACAACTTAATAAGTATCTTTATTATTGCAAACATAAGTATCATGGGAAAATATTGCTAATAAAAACCCTACCTGACATTGCTTGCTATGTCATTTATTAATTCTTGAATTGGTAATTGAACGGTTTACTTTTTCTTAGGATGGTCCTTCCTAAAGTGGAAAGTATGTAAAAAGCAGATCTGTTAGTTATTGTTTTGAATCATAAAAAATGAATCAATCTGATAATGGAGACATGGTTTTACAATAAAAATGGTTTTTAAATAAATTTTTTAACCTTTATTTTCATTCATCTCTGGGGTTTTTTGTTTTGTTTCTTAGCAAGGTTTATTTGTTCTTCAAAAACTATTTGAAGAACAAATACTTTCCTTTTTTTTTTTATTAATTTCCTATCTCTTACCCAAAGCCTCCTGTACATATTTTGGCAAATTGTATAGATAAGTATTTGTGTGACATTTCTGTTATCTTTCTTTTCTATGCTTCTTTTAAGTCCTGTTTAAGCTCTGCGTCAAGATGAAATTCCAAATGGTGAGTTCTTAGTTTTTCCTAGAGCTTTCATAATTTGGTTTTGTTTTCAAAGACACTGGTCTCTTTTTATTCACATTTTCTCACACCACCTTAGGAAAAGAAAGAATGAAGAAAAGGGGGAGGAAACAGTCGCAAAACTGAGCCAGAGTTCTCTCTTCTCAGGCTGTCCTTTCTCCGTTTATAGTGCTCCAAGGCTGCCCTGAGATGCACAGAATTTCAGCTCTGTCCACGGTCACAGGCCGCAGGTTCCCCAGCCTAGGCTTGTTGTGAGCAGCGCAACCTGGAACCACCACTGTAACCAAGTAGAAAGGAAAGTAAACCCTGTTTCTCATCCACCGTGTTAAGGACTCCATTTCTTTCACCACACTCCAGATGGAGAGAACCAAAAGGATTCTGCAACAAGGAATTCTGTAGTTGTTCCAGCCAAGGAATGGCACCCATCCAGTTTGTTCCACACATTTTAATTTCATTAGGAAAGCTAAGACGTGAAATAGCAAGCATCAATGGCAGTATTGGTTTTCTTTATGCCTTTCTCTCAAAATGCGCAAAGCACCAGTGGCAATCACGCTCAACGCAACCCGTCCTTTGTGTCTGGTGGAGTATGTGCTTGAGGAAATGTTTATTATTCTGAATCTGGATGGATGAGTCACGCTGAACCAGGAAAAAATCATAAGCAAACTATATACTCAAACCCAGATAAGCTCAGCGATTAAACTGTGTCTTGATTCTAAAGTCTTCTCATACTATGGCTGCCCCCTGGTTCTGTGATTCAGAGGAAAGAATTTCCATTCCAATTTCACTTCTGTGTAACTCTCTGTGACAGAATTCCTCTGTTCCTGGTTGTTGGTTCCTTTATTTGATTGAAAAATAAATACATATACATATTGGCACCATACAGAGAGAGAAGTGAAGTTGCTCAGTTGTGTCCAACTCTGCAACCCCATGAGCTGTAGCCTGTAAGGTTCCTCTGTCAGTGGGATTTGCCAGGCAAGAATGCTGGAGTGGGTTACCATTTCCTTCTCCAGAGGATCTTCCCAACCCAGGGATTGAACCCAGGTCTCCTGCATTGCAGGCAGACTCCTTATTGGCTGAGCCATGAGGGAAGTCTGTTGGCGCCATAACACAATGGAATTCATACAAAAGATAGTTACTCCATTTTTAAACTTTTTATTTTGAAATAATTACAGATTCATAGGAAGTTGCAAAAAATGTACAGGATGGTCCTGTGTACCCTTCACCCAGCTTCCCCCAATGGTAATAAATACATCTTAAAGCATTCTTGAGATGTATGTACTAGGTATTATGCTAAGTGCTTTTGTGTACTTTCAGATTTAATCCTCAAAACAACTCTACAAAGTAGGTATTGATATTTACCTATTTTACATTTTAAAAATCAAAGCTCAAAGAGGTTAAAATTTTATGAAAGTCAGATAGAAAATAGTGGAGTTAGAATTCAAATGTTGGAATCCCAACTCTAAATAATGCTAATAGGATCTGTATATCATCGTGTTTTTGACTTTTCCATCAAATCTGTTTCTCTGGCCAAGAAAGAGAAGGGAAAGGAAAGCCTCAGGAAAGCCTTTGTTGTTTCACATGTACAGTCTTGGTATCATCTTAACTCCAGTTGGGTCGTCTCTCTGTCCTCTGCTGATTTTGACCACTGAAACATTTTAGGAGTCACTCTTTCTCTTTATTCTCACCTATCACCCTAACCAAGGGATAAGCTACTTGGAAAACCACACTAGCAACTTTCTAACTAGCCTTTTATGATTTATTCTGGCCAAGGATGCAAAAAAACCCTATCTTTTTCATGTAATATTTTGCTTGTATCAGTTCTGTGCCTTAGTAGTGACCCTCCACCATGTCCTGTTTTCATTAGAGACTGTTTGGGCTTCTCTGGTGGTTCAGCTGGTAAAGAATCCGCCTGCAATGCAGGAGACCTGGGTTTGATCCCTAGGTTGGGAAGATCCCCTGGAGAAGGGCCCAGCTACCCACTCCAGTATTCTGGCCTGGAGAATTCTGGGTCGCAAGGAGTCAGACACAACTGAGCAACTTTCAGTCACTCTTTTTATGGCCCTGCCCTTCAGCTTGAAGGATCTTAGTTTCCCCACCAGGGATGGAACCTGTGCCCTGTGCAGTGGGTCCACACGTGCGGATGCCTGGTAACAGTGCCGATCTAAGATAGTAAGAGAAAGACAAAAGCAGAACAGCAGAGCTGGGAGCAGTGTTTCCAGGTATTGGTAATATTCCATTTCTTAAGCCTGCATGGAGGTTGCCTGTGCATGAATGCTTTGTGATCATTTTTCATGCTATGTCTTACGATTTGGACCATTTTTTTCTGTATGCATGTTTTACTTTTAAAAGTTTACTAAGCACACAAGTAAATACACTGAACTCTTCAGAACCGTACACTTAAAAATGGTTAAGATGGTAAATTTAATGTTACATATCTTCCCCTTACACACAATTTTAAAAAATGTTATTAAAGAATTTGCCTCTTCCTGAGAAAATTTGAGTCACAAAATCTAACCCAGCACCTAAGAATGTTAAATATTATCAGTTTTTCTCTGTATCATCTTTAGGCAGAAATAAAGAAGTGGAGGGGAGGGAGAGAAAGGAAGGAAACCCGGAGGAGGTGGGAAAGGGGCGGAGAGGAGGAGGAAAACGAGGAAGAAGGGGCGGGGCGAGGGCGGGGAAAGTGAAAGAGGAAGCTTTTATCTGATATAATTTGATTATTCGTGCTACTTTTGATTTTGAAGCCGTTTCCCAGGCAGGCGAGGGGCACCGCGCGCGCCGCTAGTTTCTTCCCTCCTCTCTGTACCCTCGGCCGCCCGTTAGGATGCTCAGTCCCCTGTCCCCAGCTCTTCCCCACAAGCCCTGCAGGTGAGTCCGCGAGCCTTGCCCAGGAGAGAGAAAGAGGCGCGTGCCTCTACCCAGAGGCCGTGGCTCCGCGTCCTGGGTCGGTGGATGTGGATCGGTCCTTCACCCCCTTCCGATGTGGCTCCCAGGTTTGCGAAGTGCAAGTGGGAACCTGCAAGTGCCTTTCCTACAGGCTATTGTGAGGGTCTCAGCAGTGAATCCCCGTAAATTGCGGAGACCTCGTCTAGACGTGGTGAGACGCACAGAGAGCCCCCGGGTCCCCGTCCGCTGCGCGCACCTGCGCGTCCCCATCGCCGCCGTCGGGGGCACCGAGGGTACCCAGGGGAGCGCCAGGGCTTCCTTTCTGCAGATGTCACTGCACGTAAGCAATCGGAAAGGGATAGCACAGGTCTCACTTCCATCTTTCTGCTGGCTTAGACATAAATGAAGCGTATCTTGAGGAGGTCACAGCGTTTGACTCCAGCCTTGGTACTGTTTAACTTCAGCTGGCTTACAACAAGGGGGGTGGGGGGTGGGCAACCCTCGCTGTTCCTACGTCATTTCCGGCACTGCGCTGCTCAGTGACCACGTGTGCGCCTCCAATCGGGTGTGACATTGTCAATAATGGGAATAACGGTGACCTGGTTTTGTTACTATTATCAGAAGATGCCGTTTCAAATATAATTAAGCAGTCTAAACATGGAGGAAATTTTCCTTATATGCTTCCTCTGTTGAAATTCTGTCAAAGAACTCAATGCATACATTTATAACTGTCAGAGTCAATGCTGCAATGTTAATGAATATTGTGAAAGCTGTTATTTTATAAAGACTGTTTTAGATAGTTAATTTGAGAAGAACATCATATACTTTTGAAGCCAACAAATTTTTATAAACATTTGATTACTAATACAGGGTCGTAATAATGATACAGCGATTCCAAACTTTTCAGAGTTTTGTTGGTGTCCGACTCTTTGCTACCCCATGGACTGCAGCAGGCCAGGCTTCCCTGTCCATTACCAACTCCAGAAGCTTGCTCAAACTCATGTCCATTGAGTCGGTGATGCCATCCAATCATCTTATCTTCTGTCATCACTTTCTCCTGTCTTCAGTCTTCCCCAGCAGGGGTCTTTTCCAATGAGTCAGTTCTTTGAATTGGGTGGCCAAAGTCTTGGAGTTTCAGCTTCAGCATCAGTCCTTCCAGTGAGTATTCAGGACTGATTTCCTTTAGGACTGACTGATTGGATCTCCTTGCAGTCCAAGGGACTCTCAAGAGTCTTCTCCAAAACCACAGTTCAAAAGCATGAATTCTTCAGCGCTCAGCTTTCTTTATAGACCATCTCTCACATCCATGCATGACTACTGGAAATAGCTTTGATTAGATGGACATTTGTTGGCAAAGTAATGTCTCTGCTTTTTAATATGCTGTCTATGTTTGTAATAGCTTTTCTTTCCAGGAGCAAGCGTCTTTTCATTTCATATCCAGATGAAATTGTTTCTTCTAATAAACTTAAAAATAGATGCTACAAGAATACTTCAAGAATTCTTGGAATTATTCCAACAATTCCTTATAGATTTAAGCCAACAGAAACTATACATTAAAACAAAAAGCCTATCAAAATATTTGCTATGGTGTGCCAGCCATTTTTTTGTAATTGAAGATATAAGGTAGTTTTGAGATTTGCCTAGGTAGTCAATACTTTCAAGCAAATATGTCACTGAAAACCATTTTCCTCAAGTAATTCTGTTATGCCCAAAGATTGGACTTCCTACGTGGTGCAGTGGTAAAGAATCTGTCTGCCAGTCCAGAAGACGCAGGTTCAATCCCTGGATCCTGAAGATTCCTTGGAGTGGGAAATGGCAATCCACTCCAGTATTCTTGCCTGGAGAATCCCATGGACTGGAGCCTGGTGGCTCTCTAAGAGTCAGACACGACTGAGCGACTGAGCAAAGGCACGCATACACAAAGAGTAGTTCAGTCATCCAGTGCACTGGTGACAATTTAGTCTCATAAATGTGCAGCAGAGTGACTATGAAAGTGACTTTACCGATGATGACATTGATAAGTTTTGTTTCTACACTGAAATGTCAAACTTTAAAATATAGGTCACTAAAATATTTAAGGGTAGAATTATAATCCTAATTAAATTTTTTTATAACATGCCATTTATTTTTGTATTCCAGAAACTCAATCTGTGATGGTGATATTCATCTTCTGGCATTAGGGCTTCTCTATTAGTTCAGGCATAAAGAATCTGCCTGCAACGCAGGAGACCTGGGTTCAGTCCCTGTGTCGGGAAGATCTTCTGGAGAAGAGAATGGCTACCCACTCCAGTATTATTCTTGCCTGGAGAATTCAATGGACAGAGGAGCCTGGTGGGCTGTAGTCCATGGGATTGCAAGTAACCAGACATGACTGAACAATTAACACTTGAGTGAAGTTGGAGTTTTCCTGCCTTTGGTTAAATGTTGTTTTTAAGATTTGGTCATTAGGTGTTTGACCGTGATATATATTCAGGAAACTGTTCAAACCTACATCATGAGTAAACATGATGTGTGTGTGCTTGTTGACATGTGTCATGTGATTGTCTACAGTTTCTTAATATTTTTCAACATCTCCCAAATCATTGTGGTTGATAAGAGATAGTAGCCTCTGATAAGATGAAAATATATAGTCTATATATTAGAGCTATAAGAAATGAGTTCTCTTGTTGTTGTTCATATGCTAAGTTGTGTCTGACTGTGACCCAATGGACTGCAGCACACCAGGCTTCCCTGTCCTTCACTCTCTTACAGGGTTTGTTCAAACTCATGTCCGTTGAATTGATGATGCTATCTAGCCTGAAGGAGCTCATCTTCCAGTGTCATATCTTTTTGCCTTTTCATACTGTTTATGTGGTTCTCAAGGCAAGAATATTGGAGTGGTTTGTCAGAACTCTTCCTTTGAATTACAGTAAATAAAACTTATTTTTACATGTTTAGTGGGCAACAGACATAGAAGATACATGAATGACCAATAGACACATGAAAAGATGCTCAATATCACTAATTACTAGGGGAATGCAAATCAAAACCGCAATGAGAAACCACTTCACACTTACTAAGATGACTATTATTAGGAAGGAAGGGAAGGAAGAAGGGAATTGTGAGCATTGACAAGAGCATGGCAAAACTGGTGGGACCCTGATGCATTGCTGGCAAAAATGTACAATGATGCAGCTGCTGTGGGAAACAACGTGGTAGTGTCTCAAAAAGAAATTGAACATAGAATCCCCAGATAATCCAGCAATTCTGCTTCTGGGAATATACCCCCAAATAACTGAAAGCATAGACTCAGACAGATATTTGCACACTCACATTCATAGCTGCATCATTCATAAAAAGCCAAGTCCTTCTGGGCTTCACAAACCCAACCCTTCCAACTCAGTCAGAAGTTTTAAAGTAGGTGCAGACATTCAAAAGTAGGTGTATAGACAACATGGAAGCAAGAAGGAACTTCTTAATTTTGAATTTTAAATAGTGGCCTTCACTTCTGACTTACTTTCAGTCTGTGCTTAATGTCCTTGGACTGACTGGTACACATTTTTGGCATGATTCTTTTCCCTTTTATTTTACATAAACATCTCTATGGGAGCTGATTTAAGGAAAGCGAAATTCAGGGAGGGCCTGGTTCTCTGTCTGTTTATAGGTTTGCCTCTGGGGAAAGCTAGTTTGGCAGGATGAAGAGATTCCTTATCAGCATATTTTGGTTAATCCATGTTCACTGACCGCAGTCAAAACCTGATGTGACAAACGTATTCAAATGGCACACCTGACATTTGTCTGCAGGTCTGGCCACGCAGTGAAAGGGTTCCTGGGCTGTGTTTCCGTGTCTGGTCCTCGTGCCAGCCACGCTGCTGCATCTGTCTCTGACAAGAAGACCAGCACCAGGAGGTGTGGGCGATTTCTGAATCGTAGTTTTTTAAATTGTTTTGTTGACTAAGTTTAGTTCAGTCACTCTGTCATGTCCAACTCTTTGCGACCCCATGGACTGCAGCAGGCCAGGCTTCCCTGTCCATTACCAACTGCAGAAGCTTGCTCAAACTCGTGTGCATGGAGTCAGTGATGCCATCGAACCGTCTCATCCTCTGTCATCCCTTTCTCCTGCCTTCAGTCTTTCCCAGCATCAGGGCTCTTTTGCAATGAGTTAGTTCTTCACATCAGGTGGCCAAAGTATTGGAGTTACAGCTTCCGCATCGGTCCTTCAGCAGCATTTAGTCCCCCTTTGTTGACTAAAGAGACGATTATTTAAGGGCATTAGCTATTTTGACAAGTATCATGTTGAGCAGAGTACACAGCTGACATGTTTGGGTTTACAGGAATTTTCTCTCAGGTTCAGGAGCCCTGCTCCCTGCTGATTGCCTTCTGTGGTTCTTACGTCAGTGGTTTCACAATGTAACTTCTAAGAATCCCCTGGAGGGCTGGTCAAAGCTCAGAGCGCTCTGCCCCACCCCGGAGTTTCTGAGTCAGTAGGTCTGTGGTGGGGCCTGAGGACGTGCATTTCTGACACCTGCCTATGCTGCTGGTCTAGAGGCCACACTTAGAGGACCCATGATACACAGAAAGCTTGTGGTGAAAGCATGGACTCATCTCACAAATTTGCATTAAAAGCCATGGCTTCTTTACAGATTTTCAAACTTCCTCTTCTGAGCACATACTACTGTAAAATGAAAAAGTTTAAAAGTAGGAGGGGCACCTTGAGATTTTCACAACTTCATGTCATAAGAATGTATGCTTGTTTCCATAGGAGACACCTTTGAATTCAAGAAAAGGGAGCAACAAACCAAAAGGCCCATGAACTGAACCCTTTCAGACCCAGCTCTGCAGCCCTGGGATGAGAAAGCCTGGGAGAGGCTGTAGGGCTAGATCAGAACCAAGGGTCCAAGTTCTTCCCTATCTCACAGCAGGGTTTATAGCCTTATGTTAAGAACAGAAAAGTATAAACAACAAGAACCTACTGTATTACACAGGACATTACTCAATGTCCTATGATATACCATAATGGAAAAGAATATGAAAAAAAATGTATATATATTTATAACTGAATCACTTTGCTGTGCAGTAGAAATTAACACAACATTGTTAGCCAACCATACTTCAATAAAATAAATTTGTTAAAAATGCAGATGAAAAATACAGCAAATGAAAGATGCTGAATTAACCCTTCTCAAAAAGCATCTTCAAAAAATATAAAAACAAAAAGCATCTGTCCCTACGGGGATGCTGAAGTGACATCTAGGATCTGGTCTTTCTCACCGCCCCCTGCAAGGCAGATAAATCTGCTTTCGCAAATTAAAGAGCAATGCTATTGCCCTTTCTGGTAGGATTCATATGTGAGACATGGTGTCTGGATCGAATCCATTAGTCGTGGGACATATTCTCAAGTCAAAGGAGAAGAAAATTCCCTGGAAGATCCCCAAAGTTGCTGGTCTCACCCTGAATTAAAAGCCTTCCTTTGAGTCCTACAAAGAAGGAATGGGGCTCAGCTGCTTGCTGTTTAAATACCACAAGCAACCTGCTCTGGCCGTATATAGTCAACACAGAACACACGAAACTTGGGCTTGAAAGAACAGCGGGGCCCTAACCCTATCTGCTACCTGTCAGCCTGTTGGTGTTCTGACTCTGTGACCCCATGGACTGCAGCACGCCAGGCCTCTGTGTCCCACACCATCTCCCGAAGTTTGCCCAAGTTTGTGTCCATTGCATCCGTGATGCTACGCAGCCATCTCATCCTCTGATCCTCTCTTCTCCTTCTGCCCTCAATCTTTCCAAGCATCAGGGACTTGTCAGCTTTGTGACCTTAATTCACCTGTTGCTTAACTGAGAAAACATGCCATTATTAAGGACTTGTATCTGCCAGGCACATCGTTTACAAAAGGTAACAAGTTTACCAAGCTTAACAAAAGCTTAACAAGCTTTCTTTGTGAAATAGGGATCGTGGTGTCTGCCCCCCACCGCTGTCGGGGCCAAGTTCTTGAAACCTCCAGGGTCTCTGGATCCATGTGCTCCCTTCTTCTTCTAAGAAGGCCAACCTCTTCCAAGAAAGTATCCATCCAATAGTGTCACGTTAATGTCACATATGTATGTATCGCTGCCCTTTTGTCAAGGTAAAGAACACATCACATGCTACAAGTTCAGAGGTGCATCTGTAAAGCAAATGTGCCTGTCATCGGTATGACAAACATCATTTGTAGGCAGAAACACAACCGTTTTGTCCCCTACGCTGAGGAGGGGATGGTCCTGCAGATGGAAGGCCATGACTGGCAGGATCCCCTCGTCTCTGCAAGACCTCAGTTTTTGTTCTGAAAAGGCCTTCGACTAGTTGGATGAGCCCCAACCACATTTTGGAGAGTCATTTACTCTGCTCCATCTACTGATTTAAACATCAACCTTGTCTGAAAAAACCTCCAGAGCAACATCTACAATAATGTTTGACTAAATATCTGGGTTCTGGGCCCTAACTAGGTTGACACATAAAATTAACCATTACCATGTTTCAAAATCAATTGATTAAAGACATAGCTAGTGTTTCGCTCTGTACAATTCTGTGCATTTGCCTAAAATTGGTCTACTCTTGTGCCATTCTGAATCACTCAATGTCGTACCTTTCCAACCGGCAAGAAATATTTAGGGGCTAAAAAAATACACCTAAATTTAACTGGCACCTTTCCTGTAGCTTCCCTTATGGCTCAGCTGGTAAGTAATCTGCCTGCAATGTGGGAAACCTGGGCTCGATCCCTAGGTTGGAAAGATCCCCTGGAGAAGGGAAAGGCTACCCATGCCAGTATTCTGGCCTGGAGAATTCCATGGATTGTATAGTCCGTGGGGTCACAAAGACACGACTGAGCAACTTTCACTTCCTGTAACTTCTTTTTTTTTTAATTAATTTATTTTAGTTGGAGGCTAATTACTTTATAATATTGTAGTGGTTTTTGCCACACATTGACATGAATCAGCCACGGGTTTACATGTGTTCCCCATTCTGAACCCCCTCCCACCTCCCTCCCCATCCCATCTCTCTGGGTCATCCCAGTGCACCAGCCCTGAGCACTTGTCTCATGCATCATGCCTGGATTGGCAATCTGTTTTACATATGATAATATCCATGTTTCAATGTAACTTCTTATCTAAAATTTATCCTTAAACAGAATATAGTAAATTCCTTGTTTTCCAGGATGAGAATGTAAGACCCATGAGAACAAGGGTCCTTCTGTCCCCACACTGTTGTAACCGTGGTAACTGTAGCCTTGGTAACCAGGGACATGCTGACAGAGGAAGTGCTCTCCACAGACTATATTGAAGGAATCCATGATGAGGAGACCAAGCAGGTAGTCAGTAAAGTGTGATCAGGATATTACATGGATAGCTTCTAGGATCAAATTTGTCTGCAGTCCACATGCATAGAAGAAATTCTATATCAGTTTAATCTTAAACATTTTACTGCTTGCCCAGACATTTGGAGACCAGGGTTATTGAAGTAGCAATTGTTAAGTAAAATATGAAGATTCTGTTCAAGTATGTTCTGCGTGGAATCTTTCACATGGATGGAATGACATGCCAGTCACTGACATAATCTAACTGTCTTCAGTGAGAATTCTCAGAGCCAGCCCTTGGACTTTCTAGTGGGCAACTGTAGAGGGTGTGGAGCTGACTTTCCTAAAATAGGTCCCTGTCATCTCAGGGCATAGAATTCCTGAAGGGCCACCATTTGGGGCATATTCCTTAAATCTTGAGAGGATTTAACTTTCTACCATGCTCAATCAAGACGCAAATGCTTCACTAGGATAATATGTGAAAATGTGAAAACTGTCAAGTTAGTCCTTCAGCAGGGATCCACTCAGTCTATTAATTGACTCAGCAATTAGTAGATGTCTCACAATTTTTTCCTTAGTGACAACTTTCCTCAGTTTTGACAATTCAGAAACATCCATAATCAATTCTGCCCTTGTAGCTGTTGAGGTGTGTTGTCCCTCTCTCAGTCGTGTCCGACTCTTTGCAACCCCGTGGACTGTAGCCCACCAGGCTCCTCTGTCCATGGGATTTGCCAGGCAAGAATACTGGAATGGGTTGCCATTTCCTTCTCCAAGGGATCTTCCTGAGCCAGGAATCAAACCCACCCCTTCTGCATCTCCTGGGTTGGCAAGTTGATTCCTTACCATCTGAGCCACCAGGGAAGCCTCTTGTAACTGTAGAGGAATCGAATCCCATGGAAGCCACAGAGTTTGTGTTTAGTGTCTCTCTCTCCCCTTACACGATTAGTTAGATGCACATTAGAAACAGTCTAATTATTTCCACCTTCATGAAGAGGAAGCGCAGTGTTCCGGGCTCCCGCTCAGGGAGGGGTCAGGCCTGTGGAATGCCGTCGGATGACTCTCTGCTGACGCGTCTGTGGTGGTTGCCAGGGTGTCGCCCATATGTTTATACATTTATATAAAAATGACCTAAGGGATGAAGAATGAGCAGCAGCACTTCAGCATTTGGAATCATTTCCATAAATCTATTAGATTTCTCTTTCATCAATCCTTCCAAAGTATAAAACCATGCACTGTACAGAAAACAAGACCAAGAAATGTTTCTATAAATTCACAGTCATACTGTTGGCCTCTCATAGAATGTTATCATGTGAGCAGATATGATGCTAGAAAGTATCATTTCAAATACGTGTCATTTTAAAAATAAATAAGCCCCAAACCTGTAGGAAAAATTTAATGTTTCTCTGTTGGATGTGAAGGTCTATTATGAATATCTTCATCTCATAATATCCATCATTTAAGTTACAACCTCAAGCTGATATACAAGTTGCCTTTTGACTAGAAAAACTCCTCTTTGGTTCCCTTTCTTGGACAAAATTTTACCACATTACACTAGTCTTCAAAATCACTCAAGATACAAATGGTTTACCAGTCATGTTCTCTGAGAAGAGAATTTCATGCCCTATTTCTAGTTTTTGTAACAGAAACACTAGGAGTTGATAGAAAGAGCACCTTATCTCTGCTGCAACCAGCAGCAGCACACTGTCACATTTTCTGGGACAGCTCCTGATCACACAGCTCCTGGAATCGTGATGGAAATTAAGTGGAACAAAGGGTCCAAGTTCTCAGCCAAAGGTCTGGCATATTTCACTCTCCATGTCTCCATTACTCTTGCTTATCCTAAGGGATCTGAAATTTGTATATGGAAGACCTGAAAATGCTTATATAGACAGGGATCTCTATGAAGCAGGCAAAATCCTGCTACTACATGTACTTTTCATGTGTTCGTATTTTATATTAAATCTATCAAAACATTTTCTAGGAAGAGACTGAAATCCTTTCCCTTCTTCTTCTAAGAAGGCCAACCTCTTCCAAGAAAGTATCCATCCAATAGTGTCACATTAATGTCACATATGTATGTATTGCTGCCCTTTTGTCAAGGTAAAGAACACATCACATGCTACAAGTTCAGAGGTGCATCTGTAAAGCAAATGTGCCTGTCATCGGTATGACAAACATCATTTGTAGGCAGAAACACAACCATCTTGTCCCCTATGCTGATGCTCAGTTGTTTGTTGGAAACAATGCCTTTTAGACATCTAATAAATCACTCACAGAATTATGGATCCATAAGTTGACAAGTCAGCACACTTTAAAAATCTAAAACCATCTTCGAGTAGAAGGACAGACTTCCCTGTTACTACTGATACTCAGACAAAGCCACACGAATTGAAGGAAAATCTCTCACCTTTGCAGCCTCCTTCTCACACTTCCTTTTATGCTAAATGTTCGCTGTGGCTCTGTGCTGATGGATGTATGTGTGTGCGTGCTCAACTCTTTGCGACTCCATGGACTGTAGCCCATGAGACACCTCTGTCCATGAACTTTTCCAGGCAAGAATACTGGAGCAGGTTGCCATTTCCTACTCTAGGGATCTTCCTGACCCAGGGATTGAACCCTAGTCTCTTGCATCTCCTGCACTGGCAGGCAGATTCTTTATCATTGATCCACCTGGGAAGCCCATCTGACAGATGAATAATCTCTTAAAAACGTATTCTGTGCTTTCTAACAGTTCATTTCATGGAATAAAGGTTTGAAACCTTACTGGATGACATAGTGTTGCCTCTTGTTATAAAGATACTGAGTTATTAGCTCCCTTTCTCCACAAATGACCGTTGTCCCCTACTGACCAGCCCCCAACACCTGCTTCCAGAATTCAGGCCCAACAGTGACAGAACTTTACTTGTTGGTAGTCACCTGGGTAATTTCAAAATGTCCATCTTTTAGAATGCCACGAAGAATGAAAGGTCCTAATATGAGATTCTCTTAAATAACAGATAAAAAACAAATTAGGCAACGTACTACCATCTCAGTTTCTGTAAAATAAAACCCAGACACTATTAAAGATGATAGACTGGCATCAAAACCAAGTCATTTGTGTCAAAAGGAGAGAATACTGCCTCTGACCCCTTTAGAACAGCTGCTATGAGGCATTCACAGTTGTCTTTCCTGGTTTGTCCTCTGTTATATTTTTCCTTTGACCTTATGCCTCTGCGTCTTGTTTAAAGCCTGCTTGATAATGGTTCTCTGCACAACTGTATCTGTGTTTGCTGAAGACTTTGCAAAAGTCCACTGGGCATGGGTACCAAGGAGAAGTAAGGTACCCATTTATTCCTTCCAGCCAGGAGAATGTAAATGCTTGGTAGCAAGTGTGCTCCAGGAAGTCCAGGTGGTGTAGAAGGTCATGAGGTGGCCATGTGTAGCTGTCCTGTGAAATCTCAACGTGTAGGGCAAGAAATAGGGATGAGTGACATGGTTGCTCTCCTGTCTCTCATCAGAAAGTCAAACGTAAATTGACTCAGAATTGGCAGCGAGCAGAAAGTGGGCTGGAGAAGCTGAGGGAGCTGCTGGAAAAGAGGGAGACATCCCCACAGCCCCTCAGCCCCCTCTTAGCTTCCCAAAATGGTGACATTCATGAATGCAAAGGAAAGAAATGTACTTTGGGTTGTCCACCACTTTTTGATACCCTGGAGCCAGCCAAGATCCTTCCAGGCTACACTCAATAAAGAAATACTGAAAGCTGGGTGTCATAGGATGTGTAATCCCACTGTGGACTGTGGATAAGAATGAGGAGAAAATTATTTACTGAACATCTTCTGTGACCCAGACCCAGTGCTCAATGTGTGGTGTTCACAATAATACTGTATGGAAATGCCAGCTCCAAGGACAGAAAGGTGATGGGAAAGTTGAACCTTAGAGAGAGTAAGTAGCCTGCCCAATTTTGTAGCATTGCTGAGTCAGCAGTAAGGGTGCCACTGGATCTATCTGATTATGAAGCCCTTACCAGCTTTAATCCTGAGGCACGTGGCTGGGATAATGGAAAAGGCAGAAGACCTCAAATGCACGGAGTCGAGGTGGACTCCAGTTGCCTCATCCGTCATCTCTCCTTCATCTCCATCTCCTTTCTCCCTCTCCAGCAGGTGTTGAATCAAGACCTCCAGCTGCCTGCCTTGTCGCCTAGGCCTGACTCTCCTTCTCTATAAACAGGTGACTGGACACCGGCGCTGACCCAACAGTAGGCTTTTTGGGGCAGCGCCCACACGCAGCCCTGCTTTGCTCTGGACCCGCTGCACACTTAGTTCTCTCTGCACACCAACTCAGTGTTTCCTGTCCTGATTTGACTTTACAGAGACTCTCCCATGGGTCACCAATTGTGGTTCTGAACCGGGTAGTTGTTTATCTAGCTCTTGGTTCTTAACAATGTATGGCACGTCTCTCTTCTTCAACAAGTGCCATTCCATTTCAGACCACTTTAAAGCAAGAGAACGTGCTGTGGCTTACAGACACAGTGCCGCAGCCCTGGGATGGTGAGGACTGTAGGGCTGTACCTCGGCTTTATAACTATTCCTGAACACACCTGTCCTTGTGTAAACTGTACTAGGAGGGGCCTCAGGCCAGAACATCCTATGATGTCTAAGGTTGTTAACAAGGCAGGGAAAGGAAATTAATTCCGCCAACTCCCCACCAGGCCTGTGGGGATAAAAACTCCAGGGATCCACCCCCTGCAAGAAGTACAACTGGTACAGAAGTACTGGTTCCCTCTAAGAAAAGTTTCTGCTCTAAGACCAGGATGTAGAGCAGCATAAGTGGTCTTTTGTTTTTCAGTTTCCTAATACTGGATTTTATTTAATTTTTTCACTCTTGATTTTGTTTTGAAAGTTAAAGAAGTTACTCTTTTTTAATACTACTCAGCCATAAAAAAGAATGAAATAATGCCATTTACAGCAACATGGATGCAATTAGAGATGATCATACTAAGTGAAGTAAGTTAGAAAGTGAAAGACAAATACCACATGATGTCACTTATATATGGAATCTAAAATATGACACAAATGAACTTATCCATGAAACAGAAAGAGACACACAGACATAGAGAACAGACTGGTGGTGGCCAAGTGGGGAGGGAGGATGGGGAAGGGATGGACTGGGAGTTTGGGATTAGCAGACGCAAACTATTACATACAGGATGGATGAACAACAAGATCCCATTGTGTAGCACAGGGAACTCTATTCAATATCTAAGATAAATCATAATGGAAAAAGAATATGAAGAAGAATATATATATGTAAAACTGAATCACTTTGCTATATAGCAGAAATTAAGACAACATTGTAAATCATTTATATTTCAATTTTAAAAAATTCACTAAAACCACTCACAGAAAAAAAGAAAAAAAAGTTACTCTTTTAATTTCAGCAGTTCAAGGAGTCTCAGGGCAACCTTGCTCCTGATAGTGAAGATGTTAGAATGGGGACACTCTGGGTGCTGCCAGTCAGTCTCAAATCTCTGGCAGCTCGTTTTTCCTGCCAGAGATTGGATGACCACTCCATCAAGGCACCTTAGAGTAGGTGCGATTCCACAGGCTCTAAGGTTCCTTTGCCTGAAGCATAATCATTCAGACAACCAATATTCACTAAGCCCTGGCTCTGCGCAGGCCCTAGTGTTCAACACTGTGGAAGATGCTAAAAACTAGGGTCATGATTCCTTCCTAAAGAAGCTTAGGGATTTCCCTGGTTATTGAGTGGCTAAGACTCTGTGGTCCCAATGCAGGGGGCCCAGGTTCGATCCCTGGTCAGAGCACTAGATCCCACACAAAGCAACTAAGACCAGTGTGGCCACATTAATTAATTAATATTTTTAAAAAAAGAAGCTTAACTTCTTTTGGGGAGAGGAAGTAAACAAAACAAAAGCCTTCATAGGGCATGTGTGTGCTTAGTCGCTCAGTCCTGTCCAACTCTTTGTGACCCCCATGGACTGCAGCCCACCAGGTTCCTCTGTCCACGGGGATTCTGCAGGCAAGAATGCTGGAGTGGGTAGCCTTTCCCTCCTCCAGGGGATCTTCCCAACCCAGGGATCGAACCCAGGTCTCCCACATTGCAGGTGAATTCTTTACCAACTGAGTAACAAGAGAAGCCCAAGAATACTGGAGTGGGTATCCTATTCCTTCTCCAGGGGATCTTCCTGACCCAGGAATTGAATTGGGGTCTCCTGCATTGCAGGAGGATTCTTTACCAGATGAGCCATCAGGGAAGCCCCTTCATAGGACATATATCATATAATTAACTCCTAGAGAGAAAAGTGATTAGAAGTTCAGAAAAGAGATGGACCCCTGACAAATTTCATTCACTTGATCACAAATTCATTCAGTCACTCCACCAACGAGGATGTATGGACTTGTGTTTAGGTGCTGAGGGAATTTCAAGATGAATAAGAAAAGGCCCTTCCCACTGGACTTGCAGTAAAGTAGACAAGCTGAGTCATGTTCACAAATAACTATAATTCAAATGAGAAGGTATTATAGTAAGTGCCGCAAGAGACGTAGAGATAAACGTGTTGGAATTTCAAATCACAAGGGGATGGGAGCTTGGAGCCAGTCCAGGGAGGCTCACAAAGCAGATACTCAGACTGAGCCCTGCAGCAGGGGAGGGTCTGCACACGTGCTGGTGGTTACAATCACTTCCGGCAGCGGTGCCCAGATAGCATCATCTTAGGCTGGCCATTGGTATTTGTAACATATTTTGTATGGGAACAATATTCTATCTGGTCTTGGTTTCCCCAGCCCACCCTGCAAAGCTCATGTAATTCACAGTGTACGTGAGGAATATTGTCAATATATTCTTTCAACTACACATAGATACTATGTCAGGGAAATTCCTATGGGAAAATTCCAGCTATGCAAATATCTGAAGCCAGGCACACACTTTCTGCTGCCCCACTGTGGGGTCCCCTTTCAGCATCACCCCCAGACCTCTCAGGCCTCCAGCCGACAAAGGAGGACCACAAAGGGGTCTGGGAATGGGGCGGGGCGGGGGGGGGTGTTGCAAGGAAGGCTCCTGGTCATGAGGCCTGGAGCTTACATAGTTCCCTGGAGTTCTGTTTAAGAAAAATAACTTAGAAATCACTGACTTTTTGTGTGGACATTTCCAAAGGGCCCCTCCCGGGACCTGGAGAGTCCTGGCAATGAGAGCCCATGAATTCAAAGCTTCATTAACTTTCTGGAAAATTGAACCCTGAGATTTGAAAAGCTTAGAGGTGAGGACTCTGTTTACTCTCTATGCATCACGGAATTGTGGAGTGCTCTGTACTGGGAGGATAGGGACCGGGATTCCAGCAGCCACCTCCCTTGCTAGCCATGAAGTAGAGAGCAAAGGTGGTGAGCGAAGGAAGGTGGGGTGAGGGAGGCCTGGCGTGGTCCAGCAGAGGATGGGTGTGGGAGCCAGACTGACCAGGGCTGGTATTGCAGGGTGTTTCAGAGTTGACCCTGGCAGGCAGCTCTACCTTTTTGATCCTAGGGTTGCTCATTTGCAAAATGGAGGAATTGTCATTGTCATGTGTAATGGTGCCAACTTCAGAGGAAGGTTTCAGTGAAATGTTTAACATACCTAGCCCAGGTGGTCCAGCAGTTAGGACTTGGCACTTTTAGGGCTGATAGTGAGGGTTCAATACCTGGTTGGGAAACTAAGCTACTGCAAGCTACGTGACACGGCCAAAAAAAAAAAGTATTAAAAATAAAGAAATAAATAAAATACCTAATCAACGCCTGGCTCTCCATAAGTGTTTAACCATGCGGAAGGATGAGTGGTCTGGAAGTTATGATGCTATCTATTTCTAATAACTTTGCAAAACCCCACTTTCCTGCCTGTAGCTCGAGTTCATTTGCTTCTACCCTGGAATGAAGAAGGGACTGCAAGAGATGTGGCCAGACCTGGCTGGAATCCAGAACCTCCTGGAGACAAGGGACACACTCATGAGTCCTTTGTGAGTGGTAAGACCAGGACACCTGGCAATCTGTGTTGATCAGAGCCTGGCTGTCAGAGATGCTCCCAAGATGTCCCAGCTGCTGGTCGATTACAGTGCTTCCAAAGTGAAAGAAAGCCAGACAGCCGGGAGGGACCAGAGAAGCTGGCTGGGAGAGGGGGCTGAAACATGGGCGCTGTGGTATTTTTATTTAAAGCTGGCCGGGTAAAGCCCTCACCTTTTACAGACAACACTGAAACCTTTAGAGATGAAGTGATAGGTCCTCTGCAACTTGCTTCCCCGGGGGCGAAAATAGTTGAGGGTGCAGATAAAATGGGCCACGTCTCTTCTTTTGTATAGGTCTGACATGTGTCATAGTAAAAAGACTAGAAATGACCAGATAAATAAAATCTCTTATTCTATAACTGGGCAAGCGTCCGCATGTGTCCTGCACTGTACCCTGCCTTCTCCTCCCATCATGCCAGCGAAGTTCACCTGATTAGCATTCCCCCACGTGTCTTGCCCAGCCTGGCCTCTGTGTCCTCAGAATGGGACAG
Source organism: Antilocapra americana (assembly GCA_007570785.1). Taxonomy (NCBI): domain Eukaryota; kingdom Metazoa; phylum Chordata; class Mammalia; order Artiodactyla; family Antilocapridae; genus Antilocapra; species Antilocapra americana. Next base: position 38,850,143 of record ML662445.1, read on the forward strand.
GCTCTTTCCCATGGAGGGGTGGGGGTTGGGTCTGTGTGAGGGGCGTTGTGGTGGAGGTGGGTGGTCCCCACGGGGTGCTGCCAGTCTGCTTCTTCCTTTTCCTCCTCGCCTGGCCCAGCCTCAAGGTCAGGACACCTGTATGCTCTGCTTCCTGGGCCCAACTCCTGCTTGGCCAGCTGCCCCCGTGAGGTCTCCAGGAGCCACTCATGTCGACCATCCTGACTTCTCTCTCTTCAACCTGGTGCTTGAGCTCAACCCAGTTTCACTCCTGGGGGCTTCTTTCCCCATTTTTTCTCTCAGTTTGGGCCCCCTACCCTATCTCTGTGATGAACTGGTGCTCTCAACTCAGAGTGACGACAAACGATGGAATAATTGCCTTTTTTCAACCCAACAGAATGTACATTTCATTTCCCAGGATTTTTATTAAGGAATTTTAAATTTACTATTTATGTTGCTTTAAATGGATCAATTTTTGCCACTCTAATGAAATCACCATTGTAAACCTCTGAAGTATTAGCATACATGCCATCTACTCGTTTCCTACTACTGCTGGTACAAGTTCCCACATGAATGGCTTCAAAAACATGTGTTTCTTCTCTCACAGTTCTGGAAGCCAGAAGCCTGAGGTGGGTCTTCCTGAGTCAGAACTGAGGTGGCGGCGGGGGTGTGCTGGTCTAGAGGCTCTGGGGGAATCTGTTTCCTGACCTGCCCAGCTCTTAGGCCCTCCTGTGCTTGCTGGCTCTTGGCCCCTTCCTCCATGGTCAAAGCTGGCAGGGCAGTGCCTTCAAGAATCTCTCTGACTCTGACCCTTCCACCTTCCTCTTCCCCTCCAAATCACTCCTGGGCTTACATTGGGCCCAGCTGCAAAATCCAGAATACCCTCTTTAAGGCCAGCTGATTAGCCACCTTAGTTCACGTGTAACCTTCATCCTCCCCTTGCCTCAAAACTTGACAGAGGCACAGCTTCCAAGGATTACCGCGTGGAAGTCTTTGCAGGGAGGGAGCTTTATTCCGCCTACCACACACCACAGCTGTTTAGTTACTAAGTCATATCTGACTCTTTGAAATCCCATGGACTAGAGCCCACCAAGCCTCTCTGTCTGTGGAATTTCCCAGACAAGAATAGTGGAGTGTGTTGCATTTTCCTTCTCTAGGGGATCTTGCTGATCCAGGAATCGAACTCGTCTCCGGTGCTGCAGGCTGGAAGCCCAATAAAAACTATACAGGTGACCAAGGTATCGTTCAGTTAAACTTGTCCAAACAAACCAGTGACTGGACTTTCCTGGTGGTCCAGCAGTTAAGAATCTGCCTTCCAATGTAGGGGAAATGGGTTCAATCCCGGGTCCAGGAACATCCTAGGTACCTCGAGGCAACTAAGCCAATGCACAATAACTACTGAGTCCACACGCCCTAGAGCCCTGTGCTCTACAGTAAGAGGAGCTACCTGCAGTGAAGAGTAGACCCTGCTCACCCAAACGAGAGAAAACTCACATGCAGTGACAAAGACCCAAAACAGCCAAAAATAAGTACATAAATATACACTATATATATATATATATATACGTACATATATATATATATATATAAATGGTGGTTGAACGTCTCATGTCCCACACCATCCATCTCCACCTCAGCCTTTCCAGGTTTCCAGAAAGGGCATTTTGTGATCTTGGTGATTTTGTGTGAACTCCTGATCTCACAAAGCGGCCTCCTGGGTGACAGTACCTGACCCACACCCACCCGCCATCTACTGCTGTCTCAGCACCATCCTGCTCTCCTTGCAGCCCCAGGACCCCAGTGAAGCTGCGCTAGGACACAGCCTCAGGGTCCAACAGTCCTGCGCTGTGCTGCGTGCGGGAGACCCTCTGGCAGAGAAGAGAATCCTGAAGCTGGAGCGGAACCAGCTTCTATTTTTCCAGCTTGTTTTACAGATGAGGGAAACAAGGCCTCAGGAGGCTAGGTGACTTTCGAAAGACGTATAGAAAGTGGTGCTGGGGTTCAGAACCAGAAGTAGATCTTGAGGGGTAAACAGAGCCTACCTCAGTTTCTTCCCAAATCACCACTCGTCACATCTATAATTCTTTTAGAGGAATACTTGCTTTAGATTCACAGACATACAGAACAGATTTGTGGTTTCCAAGAGGCAGATGGGGCATGGGGAGGGATGGATTGGGAGGTTGGGATGAGCAGATACAAACTATTATATATAGGATGGACAAACAACAAGGTCCTACTGTATGGCACAAGGAACTGTATTCGATGTGATAAACCACAGTGGAAAAGAGGTTTTTAAAAAATGATGTATATATATGTATAGCTGAATCACTGTATATACATACAGGAGAAATTAACACAACACAGCAAATCAACCATACTTCAATTTAAAAAAAGAGAATACTTGTTCTTAACAAGAAGCTCAGTGTCACTTACAAGTTATGAGACTAGAGCCCCATGACAGTAGAAGAAGCAAAGTCTTTTGTTCCAAAAGAGATAAGATGTGAAAACACACTGAGGAAAAGTAACAGTGAAGCCCATGGTTAAGCCTGAATTCAGAATAAGCTTCTTTTACACTCTCAGGCCAAGTCTAGGGAGGTGGCACCTCCTCTTAGGAGTTGTCCCATATGTGAGAGTGGGTCCAAAAGGGGTGTAGCCCTCCTCTCAAGGCCGCGGACACATGAGGCCGGCTGCACCCAGCACTGGTCGTCCAGCTTGCTGGCCGAGGGGAGCAGGGACACACAGGCCTTTCGAGTCCTGCCCACGCCCTTGCTCGCACTGTCTATACTCCCTGATTCATTCACTCATTCGTTGGTTCTCAGTAGAGGCACCTGCTCTGAGAGCCAGTGCATCAGGGATTGGAGAGAAAGAAAAGGTGAAGAATTTCCCGGAGCCCAACCACCAGGTATGTAGCTCACAGAACTAAACTTTCATACTCCTGAGCTCTGCCACACCCCACAGAGGTAACACAGCCTTGGAAATACTGCAGTTGGAGGTGTTTAAGCACTCAGAAGGTCCTCCCATGGGAAAAGTACAGGAACAGGGCATTGCCTGGCTAGGAGCCCGAGAGAGGCCAGGTATAGCCTGGCCAGAGGCAGGCACCGTGGTCGGGTCTTCAGAGCAAAGCGAGCATCCATTATGCTGCTTGGGGCCAGCTCCTTTACTTTGAAAAAAATTGTTGTTGCTCAATGGACCATGTGCAGTCAGTTCACATCTGTCTGAATAGTGAGTGGGTTCTCTCACTTCTCAGGTGAGCAATCAATGAATAGATACTGGTGCCTGGGAGGAATGTGGAGGGTGAGTGTGTGTGTGCTAAGTTGCTCCAGTCGTGTCCGACTCTGCGCAACCCTACGGACTATGGCCCACCAGGTTCCTCTGTCCATGGGATTCTCCAGGCAAGGATACTGGGTGGCCTTGCCCTCCCCTAGGGGATCTTCCCGACCCAGGGATTGAACTTCTGTCTCTTACATCTCTTGCATTAGCAGGCGGATTCTTTACCACTATCACCACCTGGGAAACCCCCAGTGGAGGGTGATTCCTTATTAACAATTCTATTTGTAAATAAACCCAGATCTTAACAAAAGGGAAACAATGATATACTTTCTCTGTGTCACTGTTGAAGGGACAGTTGATATTACAACTCTTCTCTCTACATTGTGTATTTAACTGTGAGGCATTCTCCCCACTGGGGGCTGGCAGTTTAATTCAAGTCTTCTGTCAGTTGGTTCCCCGTAATCAGACATCTGAGTAAGTCTATAAAGAGAACTGTCTCCTGCATAAAGGATATTGAGATGATTTCTTTGTTTTAAGTGCATAGAAGGGATGTTTAGTCAAACAGCGAGTCATTTTGTGTGTTAAATAATGCAAAATGAATTCTGACAAATACATGTCAGATTGAAAAAAAAGATGTAGGTGATTTAATTCAGTTTTACATTATTTAACTTTGCTATTCTAATTCATTGCCACATAGAATGAGCTTTCATGGGAGGGGCTGATTTATCACCATTACTTTTCTTCCTATTTTCTTTCCCTTTTTATAATACTCCTGAAATAGGGCTGGAGAGTTATTTTTAAAAATAGCTCTTTGTGCTTGCCAGATCAACAGCAAAATCATTTAGAATTTTAAATACAGTACATTTGAGGGTCCTTAAAAACCTCACCATGGAGACCAGAGAGTGAACGGTTACCATGGGGATGTGTGTGAGTCCACAGTGCCCGAATTATGATCGCCCACAGTCAGACATGAGTGTGAACCGGAAATCGCATGTAAAGCATTTTCAGTTCCTCACTACAAGCCTGGTGTCAAATGAATATGAAACAGATTTTAGGACCCTAGTAGTATGCTCACCCCTGGGATAGGAAGTGGAAATCTTGGCACCCTGACTTCACCCAAATTCCTGACTCAGTTTGGAGAGGAGGCTGAGCACTCATGTCTTAAACAAGCTTCTCCGGAGACTTTGAGAACCAGCCCAGCATGAGAATCTCACAAACCAGAGTTTCTGGGCAGTTAGTCATCAGGTATGGGTTGGCTGTGGTTAAATAAGAGTTTTTGCTGATCTTTCAGGGATTTACTTTGATGTTAAAAGTTAATTGCAGTGAATTAAAATTCATAGAAACCTAGTCTTTTCTTAAGTATTGACATCCAATTCACATACATTACTGTATTTACTAATTTGACACATTTTAGCCATTATTTTCAGAGGAGCTTTTACAATTTAAATTCCCTTCATTATGACTGTAGTAAACTTGATTTTTAAAAATATACCTAAAACTTTAATGCAACAAAACTGTCTCAAGTTCTTAAATAGCTAATTAAAATGTTAAACTAAACAGATAATCTCTTCAGTATTCTAATAGTGTAAAAACACAGTGAGATTTCAGCCAAATTATCACAAAGAAAAGTTATATATTTGAAATTTGAATCACTATGCTAACTTCTCTGACTCTAATAACCCAATTATTAGACACTTCGAAAATGTATGAAATGCAAATCCTCAGATTCTGTAACACAAAAATACATTTATTAGACTCTCTGGGTTTGATCTTCTTAAACATTTTTAGACTTAATGAAGGGCAGAGCCACCCACTCTAGTATCCTTGCCTGGAGAATTCCATGGACAGAGAAGCCTGGTGGGCTACAGTCCATAGCATCCAAAGAGTCGGCCATGACTGAGCCAATAACACTCTCTAAATCTTCTCAGGGAGAACATTTCCTCCTTGCTTATGAAGGGGAGGTTCTGGAAGGGACGTTGATGGAGAGGCTGTGCTAAACATGGGTTTTCAGCACGACGTATGTGTTGGGGCTCAGGGTTTTCATCTGGAGCTCACAGACGGCAGGTGTGACAAGCACCACTGCTGGAGCCAGTGACACGCTGTGGGTCACCACCGACTAGTGTGGCTGCATGCCTCAGCTGCTGACCTGGGCGTCAGAGGGTAAGATGGGGGGTTGTGACGTGGCCTGTAACGTGGTCTTCCTGCTGAATCCTGCCTGGGGACTGAGACGGGGGAAGCGTGAAAAGGGGAGGAAGGGAACTGGACACTAGAGGTCTCACCTAGTCAGTGGATCTTCTAGGAACAGATAATTCAAAGGGTTTCCCTGTAGGGAGAATGGCAGATAATTTCCAAATAACTGGGATCTGAGAAGCAGGTCCCCACCTGGATGTGGTGGAAGAGGCTCATAGCCTGTGTGTCCACCTAGTAGTAATCTGCACTAGTTAGTACAAAGACTAGGCTGCTGTGACAGAGAGCCCTCCATTGGCTGGTTCACGGAACAGCCCCGTGGAAAATGTGGCAGACTCGTGGGGAAGCTGTGCTCCTTACAATGGTTCTGTGACCCAGGTACCTACATGCTGTTGCTTCATTGTCCCCCAGGGCTTCCTAACCTGGGATTCTCAGACCCCCAAAGAGTCCATGGATAGAGTTCAGAGGCTCCATAAGCTTGGCTTGGGAAAAAATTGCATCTCTATATTTAACATTTCCTTCAATTATGAACATAGACAACAAAGCTTGGTACTATTAGCCATAGTACTTGTGAATTCACCTCCTAGATGAATAATATTTTATACAGCTTTCAATTGTCTTGAAAATTTATATTCATCATTACCTTGAAATTATGGACATGAGTTTGAGCCAACTCCAGGAGATGGTGAAGGACAGGGGAGCCTGGAGTGCTGCAGTCCACGGGGCTGCAGAGTCGGACACGACCTATCGAATGAACCACAACAACAGCAGTGGTGATGATGAAAACTGCTGCTACTTATTGTTAGATAGCTCACTAAAGAGTGTATATTACTATATCACAGCTTAGTCTTTAAAACATAGATAACACTTTAAGTATATTTCAAAGCAATTTATGATTTCAAGAATCTACTTTTTCACTGAGTTACAACATAGACACAGTGTCTTAAATACACACAAGTGCTAAGTGTCTGGCTAGCTGAAATTATACATTTTAATGGTATCAAAATGTAGAACTTCATCACCTAAGAACGTTTCCCTTTGGTTTTTCCCAATTCTCTTTTGGTGACACTCTTGCAAAAGTAACTATTATTTAGACTACTGTTACCACTAATCAGTGTTATTTGTTCTTGACATTTAGATGAAATCATATAGTATGTGCCCTTTTTTTTTTAAAAGACAATATTTTAGAACAGTTTTAGATTTACAACAAAACTGAGAGAAAGGCACAGAGAACCACAGACCCCTGTTCCCACATGCATAGCCTCCACCCTTATCAGGACCACTCTCCAGAATGCTCCTTCTGTTTTAAACCAAAATGGGGGCTTTCCAGGTGACTCAGCAGTAAAGATTCTACCTCCCAGTGCAGGAGACACAGGAGACATGGGTTCGATCCCTGGACCAGGAAGATTCCTTGGAGTAGGAAATGGCAATCCATTGCAGTATTTTTGCCTGGAGAATTCTATGGACAGAGGAGCCCAGTGGGCTGCAGTCCGTGGGGTCACAAAGAGTCAGACATGATTGAGCACGCACACACACAGGAACCTACATGGACACATAATAATCACCCAGAATCCATAGTTTACCTTAGTATTCACTCTTGGTATTATACTTTCTGTGAATTTGGACAAATGTATAAGGATATATCTACCATTATAGTATTGACTGCCCTAGGAATCCTCTGTGCTCTGCCTTCTTCTGTCTCCCTCTGCCATCTGAATATTTTTTATTGAGATATAACTGACATATCATATTAGCTTCAGGTGTACAAGGTAATGAGTTGATATTTATGTGTGTTGTGAAATAATCACCACGATACATATAATTAACATCTGGACACTTTCGTGTTGACTTCTTTCACACAGTATAATGTCTGTGGGATTCATCCATGCTTTTGCCTATGTCAGCAATCCACTCCTTTCCTGCTGTGTAGTATTTCATTTTATGAATAGAAACAATTTTTCTATTCTCCTGTTGGTGGACATATGAGTTCTTTCTTGTTTTTGACTGTTAGATGTAAAGCTATATCTAAATGTTTTTAGACTATTGGGCATAAAGCTTTGTCTAATAGTCAAAAGCATTCTTATATATATCTTTGCAAACATGCACTCATTTCTCTTGGGTGGGATTGCTGGGTCACAAGGTGATCACATTTGTGGTTGTTGTAGATTCTGCTGAACTATTTTTCAGACTGGTTGAATGAGATTATGCTCTCATTAGGAAGCAAAGTTTAAGTGTTCTAGTTGCTCCACATTCTCACAGATATTAGGGATTATCAGTGTTTCAAACTTCAGCCACTCTGCCTGCCTGCTAAGTCGCCTCAGTTGTGTCCTGCTCTTTGCAACCCCATGGACTGTCTGTCGCCCACCAGGCTCTTCTGTCCATGGGATTCTCCAGGTAAGAATACTGGAGTGGGTTGCCATTCCCTTCTCCAGGGGTTCTTCCTAACCCAAGGATCGAACCTGGGTCTCCTGAATTGCAGACAGATTCTTTACTGTCTGAGCTATCAGGGCAGCCCATTCAGTCAATGTTTTATGGTGTATTTTATTTCATGTACTTAAACCTGTCTTTCTGAGAAGGGATCCACAGGTATGACCAGACTCTCAGATGGGTTCATGGCACAAAGGGTTTCAAATGCCTGGTGAAAGCTAGGTGATTTGATTTGCTAACTCAAGGGAAGGGCAAGAAGCAGAAGTTCAGGATAAGCAACTTCCTTTCGACAATGAGGAGGAAGTTGCTCATGGCTTTGTCACTTGGTCACTTGGTCACTCCCAGCTTCAGCAGTGTCTGGGAAACATATCTCTGGTGGAGCAGCCCCGTGCTGGGGCTAAGCTCTACTAATAAGGAAGACAGGTGTGTGGCAAAGGTAGCAATGTGTGCTCAGTCATGTCCGTCTCTAAGACCTCCTGGACTGTAGCCCACTAGGCTTCTCTGTCCAAAGAATTCTCCAGGCAAGAATATTGGAGTAGGTTACCATTTCCTACCTCAGGGGATCTTTCTGATCCAGGGATCGAGCCTGAGTCTCCTGCACTGGCAGGCAGATTCTTTACCACTAAGCCAAATGTGAAAGAAGAGATGATTAATTATTGGCAGTCTCCCCCAGGATTGACAGTCCTGGTGATTTTTCTATGGAGTGGACTTTCAGTGTAAATGGACCTGCACCCAGGGGTGGGGACCTGCTGAGTCATCTAGCTGCCCCTGTCCTGCTTTTCAGGGACATGTTGGGGTTTGGGGCACTGGTTTCAGGCCCTCATGCTGAGCTTGCTCCCAGGCAAACAGGTAGGGGGATGAGGTCCATGAGGCCCTGCAGCAGTGGATGTATAAGACATGCTATTTCAGATGTGTCAGTGAATAAGAGCATGGCCCAAGAGGGAGTGAAGTAACTTTCTTTGGAGAGAACACTGAGGGTGTTGGTGTGATGGTGGCCTGAGTCACGCCTTCCTCAAGTACAGAACCTACCTGGCACTTCACTCTTCAACAGGATTGCCAAAAACTATGCTGAAACTTTTCCAGGAAGTTGTCTTAGTGTTTCAACTGAGGTCTCTTGGGTCATCCCTGAGCGTGCCTTTTACCCACTATCCGGCTGATTACAGCAGCCACTGAAGGACATCTGTGGGCCTTGGGGTTGGCAGCCCTGTTTCTTCACTTACACAGGGCAGCAGCTTCGGAGAAAACAAATAATGAGGTGGGAGCAAGTGCCAACGTGCCCATCGAGGAGATGCACAGGCGGCATCCAAATGGGGTGGCTGGATGACTCAGGAGTTAGGGAAGGGTACTCCAGCCTGGCTCCTCCCAGTGCCGACGTGGTGGCTGGGCCTCTACCATGTAACTCGAGGTCAGAGCAGGACCAATTGTCTTTCTACAGAGTGAGCTCACACACGTCAGCGCTGGTTGACATGGAGATTTGAGTCCACATGGAAACCAGAGAGGACAATGATACGGTGAAATCTTGTAGTGATATGTGTGTGTTGTGTATGCATATGTGTGTACCACCATACAAGCAAAAAGTCAAACTATCTGGGATGTGGAGAGCCGCGCCAAATCCCTTGCACCCCTTCCCTATCTCGTCTTGGGCTCCTCTGTGTGTGTGTGTGTGTGTGAGTCACTCAGTCATGTCTAACACTTTGTGACCCCATGGACTATAGCCCACCAGGCTTCTCTGTCCATGGAATTCTCCAGATAAGGATACTGGAGTATTAGGTTGCCATTCCCTTCTTCAGGGGATCTTCCAGACCCAGGGATCGAAACTGGATCTCCTGAATTGCAGGCAAATTATTTACCATATGAGCCACCAAGGAATACCTTCCCCCTATTTGGCTGGCAGCAGATCCAGGCAGAGATTAGAATAGCTTTAATTTACAACTCGAGGAGGGGGCTGGGAAAATTTAAAAGATGCCAGAGAAGATTTGGGATCTGCTAACATCTGGTGTGGGGTAGATGGTGCTGCTAAGAAATGGAGGAGGCAGGAATTTTGAGAGAAGGAAAAGAATTAAAAAGATGAATGGGATTGAGGGAGAAAAAAGCACTTGGGGAAGAGAGTGTGTTTGTCTGATGAACATCTATGAGAGGAGTCTGGACAGAGAGCCTGGGTTTCCAGCAGGACACAAAGGGACACATTAATGAGGACAGGCCTCCAAATGCTGCACTGTGGGGGTTTGCGTGTGGGTGACCTTGAATGGCTGGAGTCGTGTGTGATGTGTGTGAAGGCACTAGACGTCTGTCCACCCGCTGCCCTAGCCTGGGAACACTGGTGACGTGGTGTGTGGGCCACACAGGTGTGCGTGGTTCATAAGGCGGCTTTGTAGAGAGCCATACTCTCTGACCATTACGGGTCCTCAATGGGTTACAGGGTGTTTAGATGGCACCCAAGCTTTGAACCTGTGAATTTCATCCGGACCTGTCCAGAAATTCTATTTTGAGGAAAGTTATAAATAGCATTCTCATGAGCTCTAATGAAGAAAAAACATACAAGTGAAAACATACCCACAGGCTAAGGCTGAGCAGACAGACCTGAATAAAAAGTTCTTCGCTGGCACAAAATACACTGGGATCTTTGAACTAAAGCTCACGCCTGCTTGGCAGAACATGAATGCTGAGTGTGTACCAAATAGGCATATTATCCACACTTGGCAGCAGACAAACCAAGTGTGCTTCCTGGACAACACAGTTCTGATCTTAACCCTCTACTTTCCTCATTTATAATATTTGGTTGAATGAAGAAGGGTAATGGGGAATATTTTCTTGGCAATTTGACGATAAACATGGACATCTATTGAATATAAAGTTCCATTTGTTGGAACTCTGCTCAACGTTATGTTCCAGCCTGGATGGGAAGGGGGTTTGCGGGAGAATGAATACCTGTATATGTATGGCTGAGTCCCTTCACTGTTCACCTGAAACCATCACAACATTAATAATCGGCCATACCCCAATACAAAATGTTTTTGGTGTTAAAAAAATTAAATTAAATTAAAAATGGCCCCCAAACATAAAAAAATAAAATAAAATTCCATTTTGTGTTTGGGGTCAGAGTGACTAGTTTGTTAACGTGTGGGTGAAGTTTCTTGTGGATGAAGCTCAGGGTTGAGGACCAACCTTTTTCTTAAATGTAGTCATGCTCTGGGCTGTGCTGAGCAGGGGCAGAAGGGGGAGGTTTGCCAAAACTCTTCATGGATGAGGCTTGAAAACCCAGGCACAGGGAGGAAATTGTTGATAGCGTCGGAAATCCTTTTCAAGGGTTTTTTCATCATCAGCTTATAGCTTATAGCTGCAGAATATGGTGAGACACAGCCTCTATTTAAAATATAACAGAGGGGAGTGTGGGGTTTTTGACTATGAGCCACCTGTTCTCCTTGCTCAGCCTTGCAATAAACCTTTCTTTGCTCAAATATATACATATATATATATGTACATGTATGTATATAATATATATATGCATAGGACTTCCCAGGTGGTGCTAGTGGAAAAGAATCTGACTGTCAATGCAGGAGATGTAAGAGATGCAGTTTTGATCCCTGGGTTGGGAAAATCCCCGAAGTAGAAAATGGCAAACCATTCCAGTACTCTTGCATGGAAAATTCCATGAACAGAGGAGCCTGATGGGCTACAGTCCAAGGAGTCGCAGAGTCGAACATGACCAAGCATCTGAGCACATACATGTATATATATGTGTGTGTGTGTGTGTGTGTGTAAATCAGAGGCTTGAGACTTCCCTGGTGGTCCACTGGCTAAGACTCCAAGCTAGCAATGCAGGGGCCAAGGATTGACCTCTGGTCAGGGAACTAGATCCCACGTGCCACACCCAAGAGTTCACCTGCATGCTGCAACAGAGATTGAAGATTCTGCGTGTGGCAACTAAAACCTGGTGCAGCCAAATAAATAAATATTACAAAAAAATAAAGTTGGGACATAAGTGAAAGGCATTTTTCCTGCCTCCCTGATGGGTTGTGTCTCAAAATAAATAATAGTTGATGGAGAAGGGTCAGAGTTAATGATCGTGGGGGAAAGAGAGAATAGAGAGTTGCTACGCATCTCTGCTAATAAAGCAATAATAGATGTAGGCAAAGAAGAATGGCCTCTGAAGCCAGCAGGTGCACAGCGGATGGGGAACATTCTGCTGGATGGTCTGGCTGGCCACACCTGAACCACTGATCAATCTTGATGTGACCGAAAGTGAGATGACCAGACCTGAGTGCTCTTCTTCTTGAGACACAGTAGGAAATGCACAGCCCCATCTTCCATGTATTTTTGCTCCCAACCAAACTGTACCTGAGTATCAACAAACTTCTGGATCTAAGCACCCATTTACAGGAAATGCTGCTGCTGCTGCTAAGTCACTTCAGTCATGTTCAGCTCTGTGCAACCCCATAGATGACAGCCCACCAGGCTCTTCCTTGCCTCGGATCCTCCAGGCAAGAACACTGGAGTGGGTTGCCATTTCCTGCTCCAATGCATGCAAGTGAAAAGTGAAAGTGAAGTCACTCAGTCGTGTCCTACTCTTCACGACCCCATGGACTGCAGCCTACCAGGCTCCTCTGTTCATGGGATTTTCTAGGCAAGAGTACTGGAGTGGGTTGCCATTGCCTTCTCTGTTACAGAAAATACTGGAAATAAAGAAAGCTGAGTGCTGAAGAATTTGATGCTTTTGAACTGTGGTGTTGGAGAAGACTCTTGAGAGTCCTTTGGACTGCAAGGAGATCCAACCAGTCAGTTCTAAAGGAAATCAGTCTGGAATATTCATTGGAAGGACTGATGCTGAAGCTGAAACTCCAATACTCTGGTCACCTGATGCGAAGAGTTGACTCATTTGAAAAGACCCTGATGCTGGGAAAGATTGAGGAAAGGAAGAGAAGGGGATGACAGAGGATGAGATGGGTGGATGGCATCACCAACTCAATGGACATAGTTTGGGTAGGCTCCAGGAGTCGGTGATAGACAGGGAGGCCTGGCGTGCTGCAGTTCCTGGGTTGCAAAGAGTCGGACACGACTGAGCGACTAAACTAAACTGAACTGAATAATATGTCAACTTGGCTAAACAGAACTGTTTTCCAGAATTCCCTTCCTAAGAGATTTCTGCTTGGGGTCAGCATGAGAGAACTTTGTGAGAGGTTCTGAAGCAGCTGTGCTCACCCTGAAAGCCAGTGTGGGCTGTTGGAGCTCCAGGACATCTTGTGGGTCTGCCACTCACCTGCTGTGATGGGTAGCATCTCGGTGCAGAGTGCTCCTCCCCTGGAGGATCCTGTTTCGGCTTCTCCAAATTCTGGGCTAGGTGTGAGAAGAGAGTAGGGGGAAGATGGCTCTCATCTCATATGCATCATTTCTTCTGTCTGTGGTCCTATGACTTCAGGCTTAATGAAGGTGCAGAATCAGAAACCAGATGAGACTGGTTGGCTAGCTTCCCAGCTGTGCAAGTATAGAGCTTTGTATAGAGTCTTTCACTCTACCTCATTTCTAGGGGTTCTGGTTCTTCCATTGATTTCTGACTGGTACATGTATGTACACAGATCATATATATGTATGTATACATGACTATATATACATATATATATACACATACACAGGTATATGTGTATTTATACATATAAATAACAATATAGTTTAATCTTTCTTTGTGATTATTTCTGTAGCAAATATTATGTATTAGATAAAACATCTCTGCTCCATGACTTGAAATACCACTTGTTTCTTACACTAAATTTTCACATTTCTTTGAGTCTGGTCTGGACTTCATGATATTCTAGCCCACTGAGGTCTCTATTCAAGTGTCGGTTCTACACAGTTTTAATTGCTATAGGTTTCTTTATGTATCTATCTATCTATACACACACACACACATATATATTCTGTTTCTTTATTATTATATTTATTTATTTTAAACTATTATTTTTTTTGGCCATGCTTTGGGCATGTGGAATCTTAGTTAGCTGACCAGAGATTGAACCCAGGCCCTGTGCAGTGGAATTGCAGACCCTTATCCAGTGGACCACCAGGGAAGTCCCTGCTATGGATTTCTAATATTTTTTAATATCTGACATGTCCCCTCCTCTTATATTATTTTTTTATATTTCACATTTCTCCTAGTCATTATTGCTTATCCTTCCCATGAAATTTAGAGTCATTTAGTTAACTTAAAAATAATCCTGTTAATATTTTTATCGGTTATATCTGTTTTGATTATTTTAGTTTTCTTAGAAAATTATTCCACACACATTAAAATTGTTTTCCACATAAATCTACCATATTAACCGTGGTTATAGTCCCTTATTCTTTCCTAATGAAATGATGTTGAATCAGTGCTTCTTTTTTTGTGTACATCTATCCACAAATTCTTTCTTTCAAAGTTTTTGATTTGTCTATCAAATGTATTATCTTGCATTTTAATTTGTTCCTTTTCGCTTTTGACTTTACGATTTTTTTTCCCTTTACCTTCCTTAAAGAAAAAGAAATTAGAAGGGAAAGTGATTGTGTATGAGAAATACCTGTTTTCAATATAAAGGGGAAGTGTTTCTTCCATTCCTTCACTGAATAACATTTAATGCTTGCTATATTCCAAGTTAGATACTAGACAAGAAGAAAACAAAAGTACCCTTTTTCTAGGGAATAGAAATCGCTTCAGCATATAAATACTATCAGATTCACAGGAAAGCTTTTCTGGAAATTCTAAACCTGAACCAGCAGGCCCTGCCTCTTCTCTGGCTCCATTTATCATCACCTGGATGGCTTCCCCAGGCAGGTCCTCTCTATCTTTAGCAGAAAAACAGAGTACTTAGAATTGAAGTTACTAATTTACATACGTTGGCCTGAAAGGCCTGGGTCATTGTTCTTGCTCTCTCTGTGGCTTCTTCAGACCTGTACCACCTCTGAAGCCATGCCCTTATGCGTTAAGCGGCCTTACAGTCAAAAGGCCATTAGTTTTCTAGCAATCAAGATAAGGCGAGTGTACACTAAAAATAGGAACATCTCAGCCAAATGGCACACTCTTGCCTCTTTGTACGTACTATTTTGGCATATATGTCCTCAAACAATTCAACCATTTCTCTTATGTGTAGCAAATGGATGTCAATCAGAAATAAAACCCCCTACTTGAGAAGTTCTTAATGCAGTGAAAGATGTTCCTTTTGTCTCTCAGTTTCCATAGCACAGGGGGCGCCTTTTCATGGCTCCACATGAGCATGGTGGACATACAAGGGCCTGTTCGTTTAGAGTCACCACCAACAAAGGTTAGAGGTTAGACACCGCCCAGAGGCTGGTCCAAGCCCTTTGCAAATGCAGGGCCAGCGGACTGTCTGAGGACACGGTGAGCTCGGGGAAGAGGGTGGTCTAGTCCCAGGTCCCTCGGCCTCTGCTCTTCCCATGGTCTCTCATTTCCTCCAGTGAAAGACCGGGGCCGTCATAGCGCCTGTAGACACTGTTATGTGAGTATTAAGGGTTAACACATACAAAACATTTAGTGCAGTAACTGGTGGAGCACAGTTAGTAAGCATAGGCTCAAAATTTGAAAACATAACAGATACCTGCATACCTGGAATCTTCCGCACTTTAATGGTCATGGTGTCCCCGGGTTCCTAGGATTAGATGGGAAAGAAAATAGAGCAGTCTTGGATTACAAAATTTTAGGTACTTTTTATTTCAAAGAATAGATAAATCATTTGCTTTTTTCATTTTTTAAAATTTATTTTTAACTGGAGGATAATTGCTTTACAATATTGTGTTGGTTTCTGCCGTACATCAGCAGGAACTAGCCACAGGTATGTATATGACCCCTCCCTCTTGAACCTCCCTCCCGCCTCCCACCCCATCTCACTTCTCTAGGTAGTCACAGAACACCGGATTTGAGCTCTCTGTGTCATACAGCAAATTTCCACTATCTAATTTTACATATGGTAGTTTATATGTTTCAAACCTCTGAAACTGGTGGGTGGCTGTAACATTTCCACCTAAGCAATGTTTACAGGTAGCAGTTGGTTGAAATCAGAGAGTATCTCGTAGTTAACCCACAGTTGTTACTTAGCTGTCCTATCTCTTAGCACACCATGAAAATGGCATAGGCTAATTTTTACAGTATTTTATAATAATTATATTTCAATATAATATTGAGAAAAGGGTCAATTTTCCATGCAAAAAATAGCATGCTGTGGATTCACCACTGGGGAGATGCTGTGAAGATGATAGGGCACTGTGGGCCCACCTTAGCTCCTGTCTGTTTCCTGCACTGACCTTAGTTCCTGGACCAGGGATTGAACTCATGCCCTCAGCAGTAATGAGACGGAGCAGGACCATATAGTCCTTGTCCCCCCTCCATGTCCTCTGCCTCTCTTTTGCCTGGGGAAAACTTTAGTCAAAGAAAAAGTTTAATCAGAGACGTGAGAAATGCTGAATCAAAGGAAAACACCTAAGGAGATTAATAATAATGTAGTCATTAAGCGTAGTCAAGAACCTTCAGTCCTTTCTCAAAGGCTAAAGATAACATTCTGAGCCATATCCTCTGAGCTGTACTATAGATACCAAAACACCAGGTGGAGAAGTTACCTACATGATAACAAGACTGTACGCACGACTTGAGCTGCCACAATTCTGAGAACTGACCACAAAGAAATGGGAACAAGTGCACCCCGAAACTAAAGATTAACTGTACCTAAAACGACCAAGATAATGCTAGTCAGACCACTGATGACCAATTGGAAGATGACTGTTAGAGATGACTACTGTTTCTGCATGTAACCACCCCTATTTTGTCTATAAAAGCTCTCACCCCCTGTTTGTCAGGGAGGAGTCAGCCTTTGGACGGATGTCCGCCATCCTCCGCCGCCAGTTGCCGGCATCTGAAATAAAGCAAACTTTCCTTTCCACCGACCTGACCTGTTTACTGACTTTTGAGTGGCAAGCAGCTGGACTCGCCCACACATACCTTTCAGTAACAGAGTGCCTAGTTCTAACCACTGGACTGCCAAGGGATCACCTGTGGTTTCTCTTAAAACAATTCAAAGCAGCAAACTTATTCTAAACCAAAGCTTTAAGTGAATTACTCCTGGTCCATTGTTTTTTCTTCTCACAACATTTGATCAATGGGAGAATTTCAGTGTCAAAGTGATGGGTTTTTTTACCTGAGGGACCTACTGTGACCTTTCAGTATCCATCTGGCAGAGAGCACCTGGAAGCCCCCGACTGGACCAGGGATCAGCAGCACTTCTTCTTTAATGGTAACAGGTAAGGCCAAGGTGTAATGAAAATACATGGGGGAAATGGGTTCCATCTGAAAAGAGGACTGTTGGATGCCAGAAAAGGAGGCAAGTCCTCTCCTGACGTGATGGGAAGTGGAAGACCGGCCTGGGGGGACTGGAAGTCGCTTTCAGCTCCCAACTTCTGCTCTTTGAACTGCCTACCCAGCATGGCTCAATGTGCTGCTGCTTGAAAAGCCTCTTTTTCCACTTAAACTCCCAAAGAGATTTCAATGGATGCATAGCCTGATTGGACATGGCCTGAGCCTCTATGTTTACATTGGATGAATAACTCAACTCAGTAGTTCATATCTGGGTGGGAGGTGGTGGAGTGGGCAGTGGACTTGGCAGATACACCCACAAATAGGAAATCGTCTGCTGTGTCTCCTAGGATTTCTATGCACAGAATACTTCTGTGCTGTCCATGCTGCTTCAATTCGGACACCCTGCTCACCAAATGTGTGGGGTGTTCTTCCCATACCAAGCAATTCCCTGGCACCCCTGAAACTCTAATACTTTGGGCCCCTGATGTGAAGAACCGACTTAATGGAAAAGACCCTGATACTGGGAAAGATTGAAGGCAGGAGGAGAAGGGGACGACAGAGGATGAGAAGGTTGGATGGCATCACTGACTCAGTGGACACGAGTTTGAGCAAACTCCAAGAGATGGTGAAGGACAGGGAAGCCTGGTGTGCTGCAGTCCGTGGGGTCTCAAAGAGTCGGACACAACTGAGAGACTGAGCGACTGAACAACAACAGCAACAAACTATTGTCCCACAGCTGACTCAACTCTGATGCTTATTCACCAGTAGAGAGCACTAGATTCCGGAGGCAAAGGGCTCACAAGGCTGCCTCCATGTCTGATGACAATCTCAAGTCCAGGAGGTCGCATGTGCTTTCAACCAACTGGCTACAAGTCAGAGGTTCCACCTCCCCTCCTCGGGTTTGGTTCTCCCCTTAGGAAGCTCTCCCTTGCCTGGTGCTCAGTCCTATGAGCTCCCCACCCTGTTCTCCATAATCCAGGGAGCCCACCAAGCTTTGCCCGTGTTCCCTGCTCTGCATCACAACCTGGGAGCTCTCGGTTTCCACGGGATGGGGCAACCACGGCGCTCACCTCACTTCTTTCTCATCTCTTAGGGGCTTACAGTCTTTTGTTGCCTATATCCAGCATCTCGGAATATTTTTGAAAATCCAGTTTCATTTTCTGGGGAGGTGGTGTTTCAGGAAGGTACATAAATCTGGTCCCTGTTACTTCATCTTGGCCAGGAACAGAAATCTATAACTCCGTTGTTAATTTCTATATTCCTTTCTGAATCTAGTAAGTGAAACTCTATTAGATCTACATACTAAGAAAATAAAAAAGCATACAGAGTAAGGTTCTTTTATGTACAAACAAGAAAAGCATCTGGACACACACATTTTTAAAGACATTAAAAATTAAATGCAGTGACTTCACTGATGGTACAGTGGCTAAAACTCCATGCTCCTAATGCAAAAGCCCTGCGTTTGATCCCTGGTAAGGGGACTAGATCTCATATACTGCAAGTAAAGATCCCATATGTTGCAACTAAGACCAAGCACAGCCAAAGAAATAAAGTGGTTTTTAAAAAATTCCTATTAAAAATATCAAATGCAAATAGCTTCTCTGGATAAATTCTAACCTCTGGTAGTAGGTTGTTCTTTGTGGAAATATCTCCAAAGCCAATGACAGAAAAAGGATATAGTGATCACTTAGAACATTCAAGAAAAATATGCAAAACTGCCCCAAATTTCCTCTTCATTTGTGGTGTGATCCCTCTCTCTGCTTCTCCTTCCTTTCCTCTGTCTAAAATTGCAGTATCTGAAACTGGCTTTAGAGTGAAAATAAAGACTCATTGAATTGTTTATGTTAGTAGCTGAAAATTTGGTTTTACTTTAAAAGGAACTCTTTACATAAAATAATAATATGAAAAATAACATAATCAGTATTTCAAAATGTTCCTATTTCAAAACCCAAACAAATGCCTTTGAAAACTCTACTTTCTTAGTTCTGTTTTTCACCAGACATGGAAAACATTGAAACCAAACCAATCCCTCAGAAATGTGTTCCTAACCACAACTCCATGTAGGCAGACAAACAGAATTGATGTCAGTTCCTGGAAAAGTCGGACTGGGAGCCACATTAACTATTTCACCTCTGCTCCTCATTCCTGGTCTGCTCCTATTCAGAGAGAGTGATGGCCAGTCAGACATATCCCTTCTCTTCCTGCCTCTGTTCTGGTTGTGCTTCTGGGCTCTGGAACATCTGTCCTGGATTTCCAGGATGCCTTTTGCTGGACCCTGGCTCCTTTGTAAGAAACCACCACACTCTCTTCCAAAGTGCGCAAGCTCTCTAAGTAGATTTAGTTGTGTCTGACTGTTTGCTAACCCATGGACCGTAACCTTCCAGGCTTCTCTGTCCTTGGAATTCTCCAGGCAAGAATACTGGAGTGGGCTGCCATTCCCTCCTCCAGAGGATCTTCCTGACCCAGAAATCAAACCGGCATCTCTTCTGTCTCCTGCATTGACAGGCAGGTTCTTTATCACTAGCGCCACCTTGGAAGCCCCTTCCAAAGTGTACCATTTTGCATTTCCACTGGCAGTGAAGGAGGGTTCCTGTTGTTCTAAATCCTCACCAGCATTTGTTTTGATATTGTTTTGAATTTTAGCTGTTCTGATAGGTGTGCAGTGGTATCTTATTTTAATTTGCAATTTCCCAGTAATATATGACATTGAGAATCTTCTCATACGTCTGTTTGTCATCTGTGTACCTTATGTGGTGAGGCGTCTGCTCAGATCTGTTATTCATTTTTAAATTGGGTTGTTACTGTTGAGTGTTAAGAATTCTTTGTACATTCCACATTTGTTTTTGTTTGCTTTTGTGTACTAGTGCCTACTGAGTGATTGAAGAAGTGAAAGCAAAATGGCAGATAATTCAAGCTGTGGCTAAGGATTAGTTATTGAAATAAAAAGTGCAAGAGTGAGTTGAGAAGAGAATATTGAATATTGGGACCAAGACTGTGAGGATTTCTCTCATTTAAATTCTGGATAGAAGAAACTCTCCAAATGGATGTTTGGAACATAAAGCAACTCAACCTCATTAACCATTAGAAAAGCAGATTATAACCATGATGAAATAGTACTACACACCCACCAGAATGGTTGCAATTCTTGGAAAGGATGGAATTACCAAGTCTGAGCATCTGGAATGCTCATACTCTGAGGGAACTGTAAATTCATACAAACAACTTGGAAAACCAGCGGCATCAATTAAAGCTGAATGTAGGGGGATGGGAAGGAGGCTCAAGAAGGAGGGAATATTTGTATACTTAGAATTGATTCACGTTGTAGTATATCAGAAACTAACACAACATTGTAAATCCATTATACTCCAAATAAAAATACATTAAAATGGTATTTAAATATTTAAAATATATGATTAAAAATAACATATATAATACTGGGTAGGAAAAAAACCTGAATGTATTTACATTTTATCACCTAGCAATTCCATGATTAGTTATATAGCCAACTGACTGATATATAGAACTTCATGATTTTATTTATAAAACATTCAAAACCAGGCAAAATGAATCTATTGCATTAAAAGTGAGGATAGTCATTACTTCTAGAGAAAGGTACTAACTTGCAGGGGGAGGGACAAGGTGAGGATGAGTCTAAGCTTCTGGCATTTCCTGATCTGGGAGTTGGTTATGTGAGTGTGTTCAGTTCATGACAATTCATCAAGCTATTCACTTTATGGTTTGTGAGCTTGTCTTCATATGTTTATACATTAATTAAATATGTATTTAAAAAGAAAAAGATAAATCTGTTTGGAATCCTCCAAAAGGAAATCATAGTGCTTTTTTCCATTCCCTTGGTGCCTGAAAAACTGTGAATCTATAAGCCATTATAAGAGCAAAGGAATTTGTTTGTAAAAACTTGTCAACCATTTTTAGTGTTGATGCTTCCACTTAGAACCTAATACTATTGTCAAGAAGAGACTTACTTGATGGTCATAGAGTGATAAAAAATATTTGGGAAGTTGACTAGGATATTTTGGAGAAGGAAATGACACTCCACTCCAGTATTCTTGCCTGGAGAATTCTATGGACCA
Source organism: Antilocapra americana (assembly GCA_007570785.1). Classification (NCBI taxonomy): domain Eukaryota; kingdom Metazoa; phylum Chordata; class Mammalia; order Artiodactyla; family Antilocapridae; genus Antilocapra; species Antilocapra americana. Next base: position 38,871,446 of record ML662445.1, read on the forward strand.
AGGAGCCTGGTGAGCTACATACAGTCCATGGGGTCGCAAAGAGTCAGACACGATTGAATGACTATCACTAGGATATTTAATGGGTCAGGAGAGAAAACATGTAGGCTTCCAAACTGCGTTCTGCTATCAGTTCATATCAACATAAACTTCATTAGCCAAGACAGTTGCAACACATAAACGAAATGATTTATTGCTGGGATGCTTGCTCTGGTGTTTGTAAATCCACTGTTGATGAATAGCAGAGTCACGAGGAGCTCTCAGCTGAGCTTTAGGAAATTGCTGAGAAATGCTGCAACAGTTTCCACCTCTGAAACAGGGTTGAGCATGGAAGGTTGTCTGCAGGGCTGGGTGGATTCTCAGCTCTCCCGCTTCCTGGAGACAGGTGATTGTTAATGCCTTGAATTGAGGTGACTGGGGTGAAACAATCAAATTCTAGCAGAACAAAAGTATGCCAGAATTCTGACCAGAAGAAATGGTTTGTGCCCTCATCCTGACACTGGCTATGTGACTGTGGGTCCTCTCTGCACTCTGGGGTCTTCATCTATAACCTGGGGTTATAGATTTACCAGCTCCCTGGGTGGGATGATGGCCTCATGGATGTGAAAGCATTTAGCATATCGTGTTCAATAAACATTCTACTTGTTCCTTTCATAACTGAGAAATGAGGGGAAAAAACCCGTGTTGTACAGACATAGAGAAGAGACTTGTGGTCTACAGCCATACCACCCTGAACGCGCCAGATCTGGTCTGATCTCGGAAGCTAAGCAGGGTCGGGCCTGGTTAGTACTTGGATGGGAGAAGAGACTTGTGGTTGCCAAGGGGGAGGGGACCCCTTGGGGGAGTGAAGGATGGGGAGTTTGGGATAGCAGATGCAAACTAGTATTTATCGAATGAATAAATAACAACGTTCTACTGTATAGCACAGGGAACTATAGCCAATATCCTGTGGTTAAACCGTAATGGAAAGAATATTTTAAAAAGAATATATATATGTGTGTATAGCTGTGAAAAGAGAAGTGAAAAGCATGGAGAAAAGGAAAGGTATACCCATTTGAATGCAGAGGTCCAAAGAATAGCAAGGAGAGATAAGAAAGCCTTCCTCAGTGATCAATGCAAAGAAACAGAGGAAAACAATAGAATGGGAAAGACTAGAGATCTCTTCAAAAAAGTAGAGATAACAAGGGAACATTTTATGCAAAGATGGGCACAGTAAAAGATAGAAATGGTATAGACCTAACAGAAGCAGAAGATATTAAGATAAGGTGGCAAGAATACACAGAAGAACTATACAAAAAAGATCTTTTGACCCAGATAATCATGATGGTGTGATCACTCACCTAGAGCCAGACATCCTGGAGTGTGAAGTCAAGTGGGCCTTAGGAAGCAACACTACGAACAAAGCTAGTGGAGGGGATGGAATTCCAGTTGAGCTATTTCAAATTCTGAAAGATGATGCTGTGAAAGTGCTGCACACAGTATGCCAGCAAATTTGGAAAACTCAGCAGTGGCCACAGGATTGGAAAAGGTCAGTTTTCATTTCAACCCCAAAGAAAGGCAATGCCAAAGAATGTTCAAACTACTGCACAATTGCACTCATCTCACTTGCTAGCAAAGTAATGCTCAAAATTCTCCAAACCAGGCTTCAACATTACATGAACAGTGAACTTCTGGATGTCCAAGCTGGATTTAGAAAGAGCAGAGAAACCAGAGATCAAATTGCCACCATCCATTGGATCATCAAAAAAGCAAGAGAGTTCCAGAAAAATGTCTACTTCTGCTTTATTGACTATGCCAAAGCCTTTGATTGTGTGGGTCACAACAAATTGTGGGAAATTCTTTAAGAGATGGGAATATCAGACCACCTGACTTGCCTCCTGAGAAATCTGTATGCAGGTCAGGAAGCAACAGTTAGAACTGGACATGGAACAACAGACTGGTTCCAAATTGGGAAAGGAGTATGTCAAGGCTGTATATTGTCACCGTGTTTATTTAACTTATATGCAGAGTACATCATGAGAAATGCTGGACTGGATGAAGCACAAGCTGGAATCAAGATTGCTGGGTAAAATATCAATAACCTCAGATACGCAGATGACACCACCCTTATGACAGAAAGTGAAAAAGAACTAAAGAGCCTCTGATGAAAGTAAAAGAGGAAAGTGGAAAAGTTGGCTTAAAACTCAACATTCAGAAAACTAAGATCATGACATCTGGTTCCATCAATTCATGGCAAATAGATGGGGAAACAGTGGAAACAGTGGCAGACTTTATTTTTTTGGGCTCCAAAATCACTGCAGATAGTGAGTGCAGCCATGAAATTAAAAGACGTTACTCCTTGGAAGAAAAGTTATGACTAACCTAGACAACATACTAAAAAGCAGACATTTTTTTGCCAACAAAGGTCCTTCTAGTCAAAGCTATGGTTTTTCCAGTGATCATGTATGGATGTGAGAGTTGGACTATAAAGAAAGCTGAGTGCCAAAGAATTGATGCTTTTGAACTGTGATGTTACAGGAGACTCTTGAGAGTCCCTTGGACAGCAAGGAGATTCAACCAGTCCATCCTAAAGGAAATAAATCCTGAATGTTCATTGGAAGGACTGATGTTGAAGCTGAAACTCCAATACTTTGGCCACCTTATGTGAAGAACTGAATCATTAGAAAAGACCCTGATGCTGGGAAAGATTGAAGGTGGGAGGAGAAGGGGACAACAGAGGATGAGATGGTTGGATGACATCACCGACTCAATGGACATGAGTTTGAATAAACTTCGGGAGTTGGTGATGGACAGGGAGGCCTGGTATGCTGAAGTCCATAGCGTCTCAAAGAGTCAGACACAACTGAGCAACTGAACTTAGCTGATATTTGTATAACTGAGTCACTCTTGCTCTACAGCCGAAATTGGCACAACATTGTAAGTCAATTATATTTCATTAAAAGAAGATATGTGTGTTGTAATCTATATATTTTTCAATAAACATACACTTTTTGTTAGTAGAGTTGTTGAATATATAACTTATCCAATGATGTAATCTCCTGAAATGTGCTTCATCCTCAGAGGACCTTGGTTCAAGTTCTTCTTGCTATTTGTTAAATATATGATCTTAAATGAGATACTTCCAGGGCTTCCCAAGTGGCACTACTGGTAAAGAACCCACTTGCCAATGCAAGAGGTGCAGGAGACACAGGTTCAATCCCTGGTCAGTTTGATCCCTGGGTTGGAAGATCCCCTGGAGAATGGAACAGCAACCCACTCCAGTATTCTTGCCTGGTGAATTCTGTGTACATTGGAGCCTGTTGGGCTTCAGTCCTTTGGGTCTCAAAAGAGTTAGATACAACTAAGCATCTGAGCACACAAGTTACTTACGGTTTTTTCCTTATAAAACAGCAAAATGTTACTAGTTTCCCCACAGGCTATTGTGAGGATGAAGAGTGATGTGCAGATTAGTCAGAGGTGTTTGTTTGCCAGTGAAGCCCCCTCACCTCACCTCAACCACAACAGAGGGTGTACTGGCTCTTGCTGCCAAATTCAGGCCAAGGCAGAGATGACCTGGTCTTGCTGTAACTGCTACTGTGGACCCATGTTGGCACTTCTATTTTTCTGCCGCAGACACCAAGAAAGAGGCCCAAGCTAGGCTCTCCAGGCTTAAAACCAGCATTATCAATGCTGGGACATCCCTGGTGGTCCAGTGGCTGAGACCCCACACTCCCAGGGCAGAGGGCCCAGGTTCCTTCCCTGGTCAGGGAGCTAGAGCTCACGTACTGCAGCTAAGAGTTCTCAGGCCACAGTTAAGAGCCGGTGCAGCCAAATAACTATTAATGGCTGAATAATTAAATATTAAAAAAATAATAAATTCTGTCCCCTTTTAGAGTTTCCTAGTCACCTACCCATGCTTCCCCAATGACCCTCGGCCATTTCCCTTTCTTCCTTGTGGATGTTGGTGGGGTCATCACAACTCTTCCCCACCTCTCTGAAATGGGGGAAATTGAAGCTATCTTGAGCTTTCTTGGACTGACTTGGACATGTCAATTCTTTCTCTCCGAAGGGTGAGTTCTTTTCCAGCAGACATATTGCTGGCAGAATAAAATAAGGGGGTCTTGGTGTTGGGGACTGACTTTAACCCCAGTGCACTTCAGTCATGGTCTCCTCCTTATACATATAAATGCAAATCAACCTGTTCATTTTTCTTTATGCATATGAGAAATAGTATCATATATTTGTATTTTACCTATTTATGTTTTATATTGTTTATAAATGTATAGTGAATAATTTTTCTACAGGCTCATTGAAATCCTTATTAAATGTTACTATTCCTTGAAGTATAGCCCAGTATTTAAAAGCATGTGCTTTTAGATCTAGGAAAAAATGTGACTTTCAATCATGGTTTCATCACTGACAGTTGGTCTTAAATATTTTAGGTTAACCTCTGTTTCAGGCTTGGTTTCCCTATGAAATTATCTCATATGTGGCATTAATAACCATAATTTATGCTGAGACATCTGATACATATGTGCTTGCCTATTATTTTTATTATTTATTTGTATGTTCATTCAGGCCAGGACTGTAGTCTTCTAAAGAAATAGATGCCTCAGATTCCTATAAGAAACCAACAATATATAAAACAATAAAGCAAAATGTATCACTCAACTCAGATTGTCACAGCAAAGTATAATACGTGGGGGACAGAAAATTAACAGAAATTAATTTTCTCCCAGTTCTGGAAGTTAGGAGTTGGATCAGGGTTCAGCCAATTCTGATTTTGGTGAGGGCTTCCTTCCTGACTTGCAGATGTCACCTTCTCACTGCCTTTCCTCCGTGTGTGCACAGACAGAATGAGCAGAAAGCAATCTGATATCTCTTCTTATAAGGACACTAATCCTATCAGATCAGGGCCCCATCCTATGACTTCATTTGATCTTAATTACCTCTAGAAAAAAAAATTACCCTTCCCTGCTGGCTCAGTGGTAAAGAGTATGCCTCTAATGCAAGAGATCACGGTTTGATCCCTGGGTTGGGAAGATCCCCTAGAGAAGATAATGGCAACCTACTCCAGTATTCTTGCCTGGAGAATCCCATGGACAATCCCAGAGGAGACTGGCAGGCTAAAGTCCATGGGGTCACAAAGAGTCGAATGTGACTGAGGGGCTAACACTTTCACTTTTCACCTCCAGAAAAGCCCCATTTCCAGATACAGTTACACTGGGGATGGGGCTTCAACATATGAATTTGGGAAGGGGACACAATTTAGTCCATAGTATTAATGCAAAAATAACAAAATTAATCTAAAATTGAATAAACTAGAAACAAACAAAAGCTAACTGTACATTAAATAATTACATAGCCACACAGAAAAAATGCTTAATTTAATTAGTTTTTGAACCAAGCACTCTGATTGTGTACCCTTAGTAGATAAAAGGGGACAAAAAAAGAACTGGAGAGAAATTGCAAATTTCCTTAGTTTTGTCATTGAAAATGTATTGATTTAGTGATATTGAAACTATTTTGTGTGTATTGAAGGATACATGTGTTATATGTTGTTGGGAATCATGGGAAAGGGAAATATAATTAAGTGATGAGAAAGAAGAGCTGTGGTTGTATTAGCTGTCCACAGGTTCATCTAGGCAAGAATACTGGAATGGGGTGCCATTTCCTCCTCCAGGGGATCTTCTCTGCTTAGGGGTTGAACCAGCACCTCCTATGTCTCCTGTATTGGCAGGTGGATTCTTTACCACTGAGCCTCCTGGGAAGCCCTGGTGTCTAAGTACTATTCCCTGTTAAAAGGAATCAGGGCTGCTTAGAGAAATAGTTGACTGCAGCTCTGGGGCAGGAAGTATTATAAAAGTGAATCTGAAACCTTTATTGGGTCAGATAACTTATTAAATATAAAGGGAAAAGATGTCTTAAATGCAGAAGTCTGGTGGACACCACCTGCACTGAGTTAGTATCACTGGTAATGGGATAAATTGACATCTGTGTCCCATGCCAGGACGCAGTGGGAAGGACAGAGCATTACCTTTGTAGTTTTCCTGCCAAAACATTTAACCTGAATCTAATTAGGAGAAAAGAAGGATTAATAGCCAGATTGTGGGAGATATTCTACAGGACAACTAGCTCTTCAAAAATGCCAAAATCTGAAAAATAGAAGGAGACAGGGAACTGTAGATTATGTAATAAAGGTCAATTAATATAAAGTTAGTTATCATAATTGTTGCCACCTGATGTGAAGAGCCAAACTCATTGGAAAAAAGACTGATGCTGGCAAAGATTGAGGGCAGGGGGAGAAGGGGGTGACAGAGGATGAGATGGTTGAATGGCATCACTGACTCAATAGACACAAATTTGAGCAAACTCTGGGAGATAGGGAAGGACAGGGAAGCCTGGCGTACTGCAATCCATGGGGCTGCAGAAAGAAGGACATGACTTTGCGACTAACAGTAACAAAATGTTAACTATCTCTGGAACAATAATATTGTAACTTTATATAAGAATGTTTTGTTCTTGGGAGATACAGGCTGAAGTACTTAAATGATGGTTAATTTACTTTATTTAAATTTATATATATATATTTCAGTACTTCCAGACTCCTGGATTTCATGGGCCAAAATAAATTTAAAGATAACATTACACACGTACAAAGAAAACAAAATAAACCAAAAAATGGGGGAACTGATACAAAGCGGATGTAAACAATTTAAAAAACTCATCTGTTATGTCATTTAAAATGTCATTTTAATGAAATAATGACCTCAAAGGAAAAGGCAATCTATTATCTCAGGTGGAAAATTTTTAAGCTGGCTGCCTTTGTCCATGTGAACACACACACTATTCCTGTGCACTGTGGACAGATGAAAATGGTGGCGGCCGGTGTGGCCCCTGGACAGGTGACGGGGGCCCCCCTGGGGAGGAATCGCATCACCAACATTCTGGCTGGGCAGCTCTGCTTCCAGCCTCCAGGAGAGAGAAGAGGAAGTGACATCCTTCCTCTGGAACCTACCCGACTGGACAACGCAGAGTGTATGAGTCTTGCGTAGAGGAGCTGAAAGCGGCTTCTCAGGGCTCCCACTCTGCTCATCAGAATTTAGCCAGTTCAGCTTTTCCCCTTGGATGAGGTAAGGTATGAATCCAGAAAGAAATAAGCTGGGAACCTATCTTTCCCCCACTTTTACGAATATGCTTGTGACATCTGAAGGCTGTCATGTTTTCCTCAGTCATCTCTAGATCTAACACGCCCATCTTTCAAACATCCTTCTTAAGCTGTGGGTTGGTTACTTGATTTTTTTCACTTTTCAGTTTTCTTTATATAGCACTGAGAAGGTATTTACTCCATCTGTAATTTCTCAAAGTCTAGACTTTGAGATCATTAGAATTGTTTCTACAGCTCTAGTTAACGCCTGTTTGTGTGTGCTGTGTGAGTGTCTGTGTGGTTGTGCATATACGTGCTAAGTCACTTCAGTTGTGTCCGACTCTTTATGATGCCACGGACTGTAGCCCGCCGGGCTTCTCTGTCCCTGGGGATTCTCCAGGCAAGAATACTGGAGTGGGTTGTCATGCCTTCCTCTGGGGGGTCTTCCCAAACCAGCAATTGAACCCGCACCTCTTACGTCTCCTGCATGGGCAGGGGGGCTCTTTACCACTAGTGTCACCTGCGAAGCACACATGTATGTTAAAATCATGAGGCTGAAATGCAGGTTTGCTTTCCTTGAAAATGCTTTACATCATGAGTGTTAGAGACCCTTATCTGCTCAGCAGTGGGGTTTCCCTATCTTCCATATTTCTCTTTCCTAGCTGAGCTCTCTAATCTCTGGCTCCTGAACTAATCAGAAGTCAGGTCCTCCTGGTTGTCCCAGAGTGATGCTATCAAACGCCCCTCTGGTGGAGCTTCTCCTGACCCCAGTGTCTTTACAGGCCAAAGGTTCCCAGACAGAGCAATTAAACCAGGATATCTTATATCTGATAATAGACTTGTAAACAACAAGGAAAACAAAAACTAAAAAATCCAAACATCTCCAGTATTACTACTATCATTCATAAAAGAAAGGACATTTTAATATCCACAGAGTACAAAAGTCATAGTCTTGGGGTAACTCGGGAGCCATGCTTTCAGCTGTGACATTGATTGAGGCTATAAGAAAGTGCCACACCTGCATTTGGGAGCTCATGCCCAGAACCTCAGCCAGAGACAACCTTCAGTGTCTCCCTGGACAACGTACTTCTTGGGGTTTAGATGAAATACATTACTCATGTGACGTCTAGTAATGGAGGCACAGCTATGACACAGTGTAAAAAGTGGGAAATCCTCTCAAAAAGGAAGGATGATGTCCAATGGGAGAGGAGAGGACAGAGAAGGTAGAAAGGCTCAGGGTGCAGCCTAAGAAAGAGACTTTAAGCAGTAATGCAGTTGAGACCAAAGTTTCTCAAATTTCAGTGTACATCAGCATCACTCGCAGGGCTTGTTGAAACTCAGAATCTGGGCTCTGATTCAGTGACTTGGGGAGGGGCCTGAGAGCTTGCATTTAGGACAGTTTCCCAGGTGATGCTGCTGCTGGTCTAGGGGCCAGAGCCTTAGAGATACAGAGATTGGGGCTTAGGCAGAGGTGCAGAAGTAAGGAGGCAGAGTGGGTTGCTGCGGGTAAGACAGGCAGCGGGATTTTGCAGAAGAGCAAATGCCATGTAAAAGAGCTTGGACTTCTCCTGGACAGGCAATGTGGAGCCATGCAAGATTTCTGAGCCAAAGAGTAGAATTTAAAACAGAAGCACATAAACAGGAATGAAGTGCTGACACAGGCTACAACAGGGACAGACCTTGAAAACATTATGCGCAGTGAGAGAAGCCAGTCACCAAAGACCACATATCCTATGATTCCATTTATGTGAAATATCCAGAGTCAGCAAGTCCATGGAGACAGAAAGCAGATTAGTGGGTACTAGGGGCTGGGAAGAGGAGGGAGTGAGGAATGACTGCGTAATGGGAATGAGGTTTCCCTTTTGACGTGATGAAAATGTTCTGGCATTAGATCCTGGTGACAGTCATAACACTGTGAATGCACTAAATGTCACCAATGGTAAGTTTTATGTTATGTGCACATATATCATGATTAAAAAAACACACCCAGTGTCATAGTTCTTACAAAATTAGGTTATATCACAATAAAATACTCTTGATATAATTCTAACAGTTAAAAGATGTAACTTTATATATATAGAATAGTTATAAGCATTTCTTTTCTCAGCTATTTGTAAGGCATCCTCAGACAACCATTTTCCCTTTTTGCATTTCTTTTTCTTGGGGATGGTCTTGATCACTGCTTCCTGTACAATGTCATGAACCTCTGTCCTTAGATCTTCAGGCACTCTGTCTAACAGATCTAATCCCTTTAGAATTTATTTGCTTTGAATCTATTTGTTACTTCCATTGTATAATCGTAAAAGATTTGACTTAGGTCATACTGAATGGTCTAGTGGTTTTCCCTACTTTCTTCAATTTAAGTCTGAATCTGGCAATAAGGAGTTCATGATTTGAGCCACAGTCATCTCTCGGTCTTGTTTTTGCTGACTGTATAGAATTTCTCCATCTTTGGCTGCAAAGAATATAATCAATCTGATTTTTGTATTTGCCATCTGGTGATGTCCATATGTAGAATCTTCTCTTGTGTTGTTGGGAGAGGGTGTTTGCTATGACCAGTGCGTTCTCTTGGTGAAACTCTGTTAGCTTTTGCCCTGCTTCATTTTGTACTCCAAGGCCAAATTTGCCTTTACTCCAGGTATCTCTTGACTTCCTACTTTTGCATTCCAGTCCGCTATAATGAAAAGGACATCTTTTTTTGCGGTGTCAGTTTTAGAAGGTCTTGTAGGTCTTCATAGAATCATTCAACTTCAGCTTCTTCAGCATTACTGGTCGGGGCATAGACTTGGATTATCGTAATATTGAATGGTTTGCCGTGGAAACGAACAGAGATCATTCTGTCATTTTTGAGGCTGTCCCAAAGTATTGCATTTAGGACTCTTTTGTTGACTATGAGGGCTACTCCATTTCTTCTAAGGGATTCTTGCCCATAGTAGTAGATATAATGCTCATCTGAGTTAAATTCACCTACTTCAGTCCATTTTAATTCACTGATTTCTAAAATGTCGATGTTCAATCTTGCCATCTCCTGTTTGACCACTTCCAATTTACCTTGATATGGGTCTAATATTCCAGGTTCCTATGAAATAGCGTTCTTTACAGCATCGGGCTTTACTTTCATCACCAGTCAAATCCACAACTGGGAGTGTTTCCGTTTTGGCTCCATCTCTTCTTTCACTCTGGAGTTATTTCTCCACTCTTCTCCAGTAGCATAATGGGCACCTACTGACCTGGGGAGTTCATCTTTTAGGGTCATATCATTTTGTCTTTTCATACTGTTCATGGGGTTCTGAAGGCAAGAATACAGAAGTGGTTTGCCATTCTCTTCTCTGGTGGGCCACGTTTTGTCAGACCTCTCCACCATGACCCATCTGTCTCTGGTGGCCCTACATGGCATGGCTCATAGTTTCATTGAGTTAGACAAGGCTGTGGTCCATGTGATCAGTTTGGTTAGTTTTCTGTGATTGTGGTTTTCAGTCTGTCTGCCCTCTGATGGATAAGGATAAGAAGCTTATGGAAGCTTTCTGATGGGAGAGACTGACTGGAGGGGAAACTGGGTCTTGTTCTGATGGGCTCGGGCCATGCTCAGTAAATTTTTAATCCAATTTTCTGTTGAGGGGTGGGGCTGTGTTCCCTAGCTGTTGTTTGACCTGAGACCAAACTATGGTGGAGGTAATGAAGATAATGATGACCTCCTTCAAAAGGAAAACTAAAGAGCCTCTTGATGAAAGTGAAGGAGGAGAGTGAAAAAGTTGGCTTAAAACTCAACATTAAAAAAACTAAGATCATAGCATACAGTTCCATCACTTCATGGCATATAGATGGGGAAACATTGGAAACAGTAAGATATTTTATTTTGGGGGGCTCCAAAATTACTGCAGATGGTGACCACAGTCATGAAATTAAAAGACCCTTGCTCCTTGGAAGAAAACTATGACCAACCTAGATAGCATATTAAAAAACAGAGACATTACTTTGCCAACAAAGGTCTGTCTAGTCAAAACATAGCTTTGATGTGAGAGTTGGACCATAAAGAAAGTTGAGCACTGAAGAATTGATGCTTTTGAATTGTGGTGTTGGAGAAGACTCTTGAGAGTCCCTTGGACTGCAAGGAGAGCCAGTCAGTCAATCCTCAAGGAAATCAGTCCTGAATAGTCATTGAAAGACCTGATCCTGAAGCTGAAACTCCAATACTTTGGCCACCTGATGCGAAGAACTGACTCACTGCAAAAGACCCTGATGCTGGGAAAGATTGAGGGCAGGAGGGGAAGGGGGATGACAGAGGATGAGATGGTTGGATGGCATCACCAACTTGATGGACAGGAGTTTGAGCAAGCTCCAGGAGTTGGTAATGGAGAGGGAAGCCGAAGTCCATGGGGTCACAAAGAGTCGGACATGACTGAGTGACTGAACTGAACTGAACTGATAAGCATTTCAGGATTACAACTTTAATATAGAAAAAAGATCAGAAATAACTATGTGACCATATCTGTATATTTTGGATGATGAATGTAATGTGATTTCCCTTGTGTTAAAGTTTAAATTTTTTTTCAATAAATATGCAAATGTGTGTGTGTGTGCGCACCAAGTCCTGTCTGATTCTTTACTACCCATGGACTGTAGCCCACCAGGGTCCGCTGTCCATGGGATTCTCCCGGCAAGAATACTGGATTGGGTTGCCATTTCCTCCTCCAGCGGATTATCCTGACCCAGAGATTGAATCCGAGTCTCTTTTGTCTCCTGTACTGACAGACAGATTCTTTACCACTGAGTCACCTGGGAAGCCCTAATACGCAGATCAGTTTAGTTCAGTCACTCAGTCATGTCCAACTCTTTGCGACCCCATAGACTGCAGAGTGCCAGGCTTCCCTGTCCTTTACCAACTCCCGGAGCTTGCTCAAACTCATGTCCACTGAGTAAGTGGTGCCATCCAACCATCTCATCCTTTGTTGTCCCCTTTTCCTCCTGCATTTGGTCTTTCCCAGCATCAGGATCTTTTCCTAACAAGTCAGTTCTTTGTATCTGGTGGCCAAAGTATTGGAGCTTCAGCTTCAGCATCAGTCCTTCCAATGAATATTCAGGACTGATTTCCTTCAGGATTGACTGGCTTGATCTCTTTGCTGTCGAAGGGGCTCTCAGGAGTCTTCTCCAACATTACAGTTAAAAAACATCAATTCTTTGGCACTCAGCTTTCTTTATAGTCCAACTCTCACATCCATACATGACTACTGGAAAAACCATAGCTTTGACTAGACGGATCTTTGTTGCCAAAGTAATGTCTTTGCTTTTTAATATGCTGTCTAGGTTGATCATAGCTTTTCTTCCAAGGAGCAAGCATCTTTTAATTTCATGGCTGCAGTCATCATCTGCAGTGATTTTGGAGATCAAGAAAATTAAGTCTGTCACTGTTTCCATTTTTTCCCCATCTATTCACCATGAAGTGATGGGACTGGATGCCATGACATTAGTTTTCTGAATGTTGAGTTTTAAGTCAGCTTTTTCACTCTCCTCTTTCACTTTCATTGAGAGCCTCTTAGTTCCTCTTTACTTTCTGCCATAAGGGTGGTGTCATCTGTGTATTGAAGGTTATTGATATTTCTCACGGCAATCTTGATTTCAGCTTGTGTTTCATGCAGTCTGGCATATTGCATGATGTACTCTGCATATAAGTTAAATAAGCAAGGTGACAGTATACAGCCTTGATGTGCTCCTTTCCCAATTTGAAACCAGTCCATCGTTCCATGTCTGGTTCTAACTGTTGCTTCTTGACCTGCATACAAATTTCTCAGGAGGCAGGTAAGATGGTCTGACATTCATATCTCCTGAAGAATTTCCCACTGTTTATTGTGATCCACACATTCAAAAGCTTTAGCGTAGTCAATGAAGCAGAAGTAGATGTTCTTCTGGGATTCTCTTGTTTTTCCTGTGATCCAAAGGATGTTGGCAATTTGATCTCTGGTTCCACTGCCTTTTCTAAATCCACCTTGAACATCTGAAAGTTCTTCATTCATGTACTGTTGAAACTTAGCTTGGAGAATTTTGAGCATTACTTTGCTAGTGTGTGAGATGAGTGCAATTGTGTAGTAGTTTGAATATTCTTTGGCATTGCCTTACTTTGGGATTAGAATGAAAATTGATCTTTTCCAGTCCTGTGGCCACTGCTGAGTTTTCCAAATTTGCTGGCATATTGAGTGCAGCACTTTCACAGTGTCATCTTATAGGATTTGAAATAGCTTAGCTGGAATTCCATCACCTCCTCTAGTTTTGTTCATAGCGATGCTTTCTGAGGCGCACTTGACTTCACACTCCAGGATGTCTGGCTCTAGATGAGTGATCACACCATCATGGTTATCTGGATCATGAAGAACTTTTTTGTGTAGTTCTGTGTATTCTTGCCACCTCTTTTTAATATTGTCTGCTTCTTTTAGGTCCATATCATTTCTGCCCTTTATTGTGGCCATGTTTTCATGAAATGTTCCCTTGGTATCTCTAATTTTCTTGAAGAGATCTCTGGTCTTTCCCATTCTATTGTTTTCTTCTATTTCTTTGCACTGATCACTTAGGAAGGCTTTCTTATCTCTTCTTGCTATTCTTTGAAACTCTGCATTCAGATGGATATATCTTTCCCTTTCTCCTCCTCTCCTTCTCCTGGCTTCTCTTCTTTTCTCAGCTATTTGTAAGCCCTCCTCAGACAACCATTCTTCTTCTTGGGGAGAGTATTACTTAAATAATTGAACCATATTTTAAAGAAGGAGAAACAGGAGAGTACCAACTCCGGTGTAATCCCACCAAGAATAACTCAGAGGCAGGGGGAAGGGGTTGAGCCTGAGCTTTGGGGCAGGTGTGGGTCTCAGATGTGAGACTCTGGAGGGCACAGGAGTGAGGAAATGAGCCGACTTGAGCAGAAGTGATGATCATCCACCACCAACCCCCAAGAGTACACACCACGGTTTCCCCAGAGACCTCCTCCAGGATATCCAGCCTCCCTCTGTTACTTCTCTTTGGGTGTTTTCCTTATTGAGGTGTCAGCATGTCCTAGGATTTCATCCATTCATCCATTCATTACTCAACCAGTATTTACTGAGCACCTACTGTGTGCCTCGATGCTTCATCCATGGAGTCAAGGTGCAAGCATGCAGCTGTGTGAATCCAGCCAGCAGGTCTGGGTCAGCACACCAGAATTTTTCAGGGTTTCTCTCTTTCATTTTCTAAAAACAGATTTTTTTTTTCTCTTCCTGGTCTGCGCTGCAGTCCCCTCTCTGAGTTCCCTTGCGTGGGGAGGAAGTATTTTTGCCTTTTTTTTTGTTTTCACTTCTCTGGATGATGCCCTGAGTCAGGCTGGACATTGCAGGCAGGACAGGTTACGGAGTGGTGGTTGTCTATGATGTGGTGTCGTATATGAAGTCTTCCCAAGCAGTGACTCCTCCGCCTGGGTCCATGCCCCACGTGGGAACCTGACTGGTTTACTGTAAGAGACTCTTCAGCCCTGACCCACCTCTGCTTCTGCACCAGCCCTTTCTCTCCAGTTATGATACTTCTTGATCTCTGGCTTCAACTTCACAGGCCATGTCTTTTCTGCACTGGGCCTGGATCTGTTATCTCCCATTTAATTTTTTCTATCATTATTGCCCTCTCCTCACAACACTAATGTGGCCCAAATGGACATGCATATTCATGGATTCTCACACTCTGGTATGGCCTTAGAAGTTCAGGAAGCAGTCTATTTCTTCAAAGAGTCAAAGCTGGAGGTAAGTTTGGATTGTGGCCTCATGATGCCAGGGCCTCCTTGGTGACCTTCTGCATCTCTAGCTCCTGGCCTCACCTCTGGCACAACGTGGGTGTCTGGTTTACACCTGGGGAAAGAGAGTCAAGACCAGTATGTATGTACACTGAGTGGCAGACTCAGGGCAAAGAAAAAAATCAAGTAAGTGTTGTATTAATTGTTGTTGCTCAGTTGCTCAGTTGTGTCCGACCCCATGAACTGCAGCACACCAGGCCTCCCTATCCTCCACTATCTTCCAGAGTTTCCTCAGACTCATGTCCGTTGAATCGCTGATGCCATCCAACCATCTCATCCTCTGTTCCCGCCGCCTTCTGCCCTCAATCTTTCCCAGCATCAGGGTCCTTTCCAATAAGTTGGCTCTTTGCATCAGGTGGCCAAGTATTGGAGCTTCAGCATCAGTCCTTCCAATGAATGTTCAGGGTTGATTTCCTTTAGGATTGACTGGTTTGATCTCCTTGCTGTCTGAGGAGAAACGGAACCAATAAGATGTATAAATATAGAAATATTTACTGTAAGGAATCTGTAGGGTTGGCCAGCAGGCTGAAGACTTGGGGTGGAGTTACAATTCAAGTGTGAAGGCTGCTGGCAGAATTTCCTCTTCCTCGAGGAGATCAGTCTTTCTCTGTTAAGCTCTTCAGCTGACTGGATAAGTTCTGCTCACATAATGGAGGGTTATCTGCTTCACGCACAGCCTACTAATTGAAATGTTCATCTCATGTAAAAATACCTTCACAGAAACGTCGAGAATAATTTTTAAATTTATTTTTTATTAAGGTAACTTTGATTTATAGCATTATATAAGCTTAATGTGTTCAACATTATATTTTCTACTTCTGTGTACAGCTGTAGCATGCTCACCGCTGGAATGACGTTTGGCCAAACACCTGGGTACCATGGTCTTGCCAAGTTGACACATATAATTAACCATCTCGAATATTATTGTTGAGTTTACTGTTTGCTCTTTAGCTAAGAGCAGCAGGGCGGTAAGAATAACATGTGAAGTGGAAAATGTTGTGTTTCATAGACATGATCTCATTTGTTCTCCTTGGGAGGGACTTCCCAGCCTTGCAGAGAATTCTAAGACATTCCATGTGCTGTTCTGGTCCCCTTGGAGCTTCCAGTCGACCCTCAATGACAAGCAAGTATGTACACATGCCGACAGCACTGCCTCTCTCATCTTTGCAGGTAATTCTTTTTATTTATTTATTTTGGCAGCACTTCACAGTGTGTGGGATCCCAGTTCCCCGACCAGGGATCGAACTGCGCCCACCTGCAGTGCCCACCTAAGGTGGAGTCTTAACCAACAGCCGGCCAGGGAAGTCCCTGCAGCTAATTCTTGGTTCTCTGTGTCAGCCCTGGTATTTTCCTTCCTGCTCTGCTCATCATGTTTACCCACACACCCCTGCCAACGCCTCAAACTAACAACCAAGTACACCTAAATGCAAGATGTGGTAGTTAAGTCACTAAGTCATGTCTGACTCTTTGCCACCCCATAGACTGTAGCCCACCAGGCTCCTCTCTCCATGGAATTCTCCAGGCAAGGATACTGGAGTGGGTTGCCATTTCCTTCCCCAGGGATCTTCCCAACCCAAGGACTAAACCTGGATCTCTTGTATTACAGACAAATTCTTTACCGTCTGAGCCACCGGGGAAGCCTCCAGTAGTTAAAGTGAGCAATGAATAGCCTGTCTGGGCTGGAATCCCAGGCTGGCCACATGGGCACAGCTTCACAGAGACCATCTGCCTCCATTGCAAGGACAATAGCACCTTTTTCTAGGCAGGAGAAAATGAGATGCTGGGCAGGGTTGCACCTGGTACCTAGCTGGCAGTCGACACTCAGTAAGTGTTCGTGCTCATTGCTAAGGGTCATTCTCCCTTCCAGACTTCCACATTCAAAGGGGAGAATCTCACCAGTGACCTTGACCTAATCTTTCAGGTCCCATTTCCTCCTCTTCTACCCTCTATATAAAAACGTCATATTTCTAGCAGAGAGCTTTCAGCTTTTTATCCTTCTTCCCCACCAGAATCCAAAAATAAGCTTGATGAGGGTATAAATTTGCTTATGGAGAGTAACAGAGAAAATAAACTAATATTGCTTTGGAGAAACAATGTGTGACATCCCTGTGACAGAATGACTGTGAGGGTATGTATGTGTATGTGCCAAGCCACTGAATTATGTCTGACTCTTTGCGACCTTGTGGACTGTAACCCACCAGGCTCCTCTGTCCATGGGATTCTCCAGGCAAGAATACTGGAGTGGGTTACCAAGCCCTCCTCTAGGGGATCTTCCCCACCCAGGGATAAAACCCGCATCTCCTGCGCCTTCTGCATGGCAGGTGGGTTCTTTAGCGCTGAGCCACCATGGAAGCCCCATGAAGATATAGAAACATATATAAAGAAAACCATGTAAAGACATACACACACATAATCTGTATTTTTTTTACTAACTTCCAAAGTTGAATACTTTCTTCATATATTCATTTCCAACTTGTGAAATGCCTGATCATGCCTATTCATTTTTTAAAAGACTTTTTTTTAAGAGCAGTTTTTGGCTCATGGCAAAGTTGAGAGGAAAATACAGACATTTCCCATATGCCCTCTATGCTGACACATGTATAGCTTCCCCCTTAGAGACATCCCTCAGCAGAGGGTACACTTGTTACAACTGACAGCCTACACTGACACATGATAATCGTTCAAAGTCTGTCATTTACACTTTACTCTTTTTGCTGTTCATTCTATGGGTTTGGATAAATGTATGACATGTATCCATCATTATGGTTTCATGCAGAATATTTTCACTGTCCTAAAATATTTCACTCCTCTGTACTCTGCCTGTTCATCCCTTCCACCTGACCCCCAGTGATCTTTTACTGTCTCCATAGCTTTGCCTTTTCCAGAATGTCATAATCACCCAAATATACAGCCTTTTCAGATTGGCTTCTTTCACTTAGTAATACGCACTGAAATTAGCTCCATGTCTTTCATGATTTGACAGCTCATCCCATTTTAGTTTTGAGTAATATTCCATTGCCTGGATGGACCAGTTTATTTATCCATTTGCCTACTGAAGGACATCTTGGTTGCTTACAAGTTTTGGCAATTGTGAACAAAGCTGCTGTAAATAGCTGTATACAGATTTTTTTGTGTGGATATGTTTCCAACTCCTTTAGGTAAATACCAACAAGCATGACTGTGATTGAATGTTAAGAGTTTGTTTAACTTTATAAGAAACTGTCAAACTGCCTTCCAAAGTGGCTGTACCATTATGCATTCAGCAATGCAATGACATTCTAGTTGCTCCATATCCTTGTCAGCATTTGGTATTGTCACTGTCCCCGATTTTGGCTATGCTGACAGGTATGCAGTAGCTGCTGCTGCTGCTGCTGCTGCTAAGTCACATCAGTCGTGTCCGCCTCTGTGCGACCCCATAGACGGCAGCCCACCAGGCTCCCCCATCCCCGGGATTCTCCAGGCAAGAACACTGGAGTGGTTGCCATTTCCTTCTCCAGTGCATGAAAGTGAAAAGTGAAAGTGAAGTCGCTCAGTTGTATCTGACTCTTAGCGACCCTATGGACTGCAGCCTACCAGGCTCCTCCATCCATGGGATTTTCCAGGCAAGAGTACTGGTGTGGGTTGCCATTGCCTTCTCCTGTATGCAGGAGCAGTACCGAACAATCCAGCAGTTACGTTCCTTAGTGTGAGTTGTAACAAACTGGCATGACTTAACTGTTTAACATGCAGGGCCGATTCTTGCATCCTTTTATACTTATAGAAACTTATTTACTGCAAACGTCTTTCTAAATCTACCTCACATATGCATTTTATATATTAGCTAAGTGACATATACTGCTGCACACTGTTAAAGATAACTGAGTAAAGTTTGCTTAATCATTCCCAAATATGAAGAGATTTCAGTTGTTTCACCCTTTTAATATCATGATTTATGCAGCTGTCCTCTTCCATCTCAGCAGAGATGGCTTTTTGTTTTTTGAATGTATCTGTTTCTTTGTGTGCATGTTTGTGCACAGTCAGGCTTCTATTTGCTCACTTTTCTGTGTGTTTTTCCATGTTATTGTCTGAAAGAGGATTTGCTGGATCAAGCAACATGGTCAGTTTTCTGACTGTTATTAACCAGATTTTAAAAACGAATGGGGCAATTTTTCCTGTCCCTTGGTAGACTTTCACTAAATAATATTTGTTGGTGAATTATCTGTTTCTTTTAGAAGAAATCCCCACCCAGAACCTTCTGAGGTGAGGACCAGGGTGAGTATTCAGGTCAGCCTTCCTGTTATGTGGACACTTCGACCCTGGGTCTCCTAGACCTACAGACCCACCAAACAGGAGTCTCATTTGAATCACATGAGAGGCCAGATATCCTGAAGGAAAAAGTCCTACATAGACTGAGGTGAAAAGATTAATTTCTAATCATCTTTCTTTTCTGTGGCTCAGCTCCATTCCCCCCACCCACCCACAATCTAGTCATTTTCACACCCTGGTGACCCCAGCTTCATCTATGGGCACCTCTCATACAGACAGATAATTCTATTATAAGTTTAGACCCTGACCAGTTGTAAAAGGGATTTAGTGGCTAATTATATTTGTCACCAGCAAAGTCCATTAACAATAACCAGGAAATAAAAATAGAATCTGGGTGATGAAATAAAGCCTAACCTTGTTTCTGGGCTGAGTCTAGTCCCCTGGCTCCCAGGGCACTGTGCAGAAGCCTGGAGCCAGACACCTCCGATCAGGGTTCCTGGTGCAAAATGGTGGCCGTGACATCTCAGCTCAGGGACCTGTGCAGAAGCTCCACCCCCAACTCTGAGCTGCTGATGGTGGGTGGGCCATGTGCAAAGATGCTGCACCCGACACTGTCATCTGGAGTGAGGGCAGCAGCTGTGTCTGGGTGCCCGAGAGAACTCTGCCCCCTCCCCCTGAAGCAGCCCAGCCCTGCTGTCGGCAGAGCCAGTGTTCTGAAGCATGACCTCCCATCTCTCCATCTTTTGATTGAAAAGTCAAGCTTTCCTTTGCTTCTGAACTGAACTGGCTTCAGTTCTTCTGGCTCCAAGAACACTGGGCAGGACCCTCACGGGGGACAGGAGGGCAAGTGAGCTGCTGAGTCAATGCTAGAGAGCCATGAGTAGAGCACGTGCAAGCCCAGACAGAGACCTCCCTGGGAGGTGGCAGCTGAGCACGTCTCTGGAGGTTGATGGGTTCTACCAGCAGGCAGAGAAGAGGCTGGTTTGGGCGCAGCATTATCACAAGATGTACTCAAGAGTTCAACTGCATCTTGTAGGTGCCGCTGAGGACTTCACAGCAGCAGAAAAGCATAGATCCAAATCAGCCCAATGACCTTTTGGTTTACAAAGACTTCATGGGAAACCTTTGCCTATTCCATCTTTTAAAAATTTGATAAGCCCTCAGTTACATACCATTGGATTTTTATCTCTGCTTAAGTTACATCAGAATCTCTTTGTATTTGCAGAGAATTCCAGAGGAGTCAGGCTGGGCCGTACCAACAGTCATCCTAGAGTATGATAAAAACATTCCTAGGGAACATTGTACCTTTAACAAGTGGAGACCTACCCAGGACAGACATTCTCCAAATGCTTTTGGGAGCAGCCACTGTCTCTCCTACCCGGGAGAGCTTGGTGCATCACTTTGCGGTGATTACAGGGACCAAGGTTTCCTCGAGGCCAGTTCTTAAGCCCCCAAGGATGACCTGGCCCAGGAGAGGATATAAATCCATGACGGTGGTCCACAAAGTGTTGGCACTTTGTGAAGCACTTGCCTGATCAGAATGAGACACGAGTGAGGAGATTTTAATGGGGTGAGTGTGGGGAGAGTAAAACAGGTGGGTGATTCTCAGGGGGAACACCTGGATCAGCCACGACTAGGGGGGACCCCAGAAACCACACAAGCACAGCAGACACCTAGGCCAGTGTAGAAGTGAGAGGAATGGGAAGAAGGAAAGAACAGGGGATTGGATGAGAAATTCTGCCAGCCCACTGGCCTGGGGTGGTCCTGCCCTCAGGGACCTATTGCAACGTTAATGGAAAAGCCTCCCATCCTGGTTTGGTTAACTTTCAGGAAGTGAGAACTGGTTTGGTCGACTTTGGGGAAGTGAGAAGCAAGGCCAAAGGGAAGCACTTGGAGGGACGTGGAGATTCAAGTTGTTCTGCTGGGGATGTGAGGTGACCTTGCCAGAGCTGCTTGACCACGGCCACTCTGCGGCTGTGTGGCGCTTGTCCTCTGCTCAGCGGATCTGAAGACAGGAGGCCCAGTGCCCAGGGCTGGGAGACTCTGGGCAGGCCTCTTTTCATCCTGTCCTTGCTTTAGATACTAAACCAAGGACAGGTATCGATACAATAATCTCCATGCTGTGTATTTCATCCATGGCTACTTTTTGAACAATTTAGTCCCAATTTATGTGAGTGGGTAATCCTCCAAGCCTGCCCAAGCCAGGGGAAGCTACTGCCCTGGGGGGGTTCACTGCCAACTGGCAGGGCTTTTCTTTGAGAGAAGGGCACTGTTTTGACTCCAGTCTTTTAGAATTTCTCTCTGGAGGTTATGACTGGACGTTCCCACAGCAAGGGGTCACCTGGGTGGTGGGTAGCTTCATCGTGGCCTCACTAGGAGCAAAACCCAGATAATCAAGGTGGGGTGGGGGTTCACTGGAGAACTGCAAGGACAGGACAGAGGCCTGAGAGTTCGGTTAGGAGATAAAGTTTAAAGAAAGTTGTTTCCAATCTGAAATGCCACACGTAACTCAAGTACCTATGTCCAAAAGGCTGACATTTCTGTAGTGGATGAGGTGCGCGCTCCACTGTGGAGACAAGCCCGCAGACCCTGAAGCCAGTCTAGGAAGGATGCCAAAGGTCTGCCAAGCCGCCTGTTTCTAGCTGGGGGTCTGACCCCAAGCTGCAGCATTTTCTGTGCCCTGCACAGCAGCTTCCTGCCTACAACGTGCTTCCCCTTTCAGAAGCGAACCAGCCTGCTTTGGGGGGAGGAATAGGCCTTTGCTTCTAGAGCCACTTCTGATGACATATGGAAAAGCGAACGTGGGGCTGACTGGCAAGCGACCTGGGGGTACACTGAAGCCTCCCCACCGCACCAGGAACTGCGGGAGAGGCGGGCTGCATGATCAGACCCTCCTTCTGTCTGACTGCCTCTGTCCAGTGCGCTTAAGCTCCAAGGTGCTCCCGGCAGATCCCGGGAGGACAACATCCCCTTTACCGAGAGGGATGCAGTGTCCAGTCGTGGGCCCCAGCCTCCACGGGCCGGACCAGTCCTCCCTCCACCTCGTGGCCTGGGAGCCGGGAGCCGGGGGCCGGGGGTGGGGTGAGCTCTGCTGAGCCGGGTCCGAGGCCGGGCTGGCCGGAAGGAGGAGGCCCGGTGCCAGGACGCCAGGGGCACGCGGGCGGGGACCCGGGGACTGACGCCGTCAGGGGCGGTCCTGGGAGCCGGCCAGCGAGGTTCCCCGCACCCCCGGGAGGAGCCGGCGGCGGCCACGTGACCCTCGGCGCTGCCAGAGGCCCAGAAATAGCAGCTGCCTTGGATCCGCCCGCGGGCGGGCGGCGCGAGAGGAGGCGGGGACCGTAGGAGCCGGCTGGCGGGGCGCGGAGCGGCGCGGCCCCGGAGGATGCGGAGCCCTTGTCCGGCCCGGCCCCGAGCTCATGATGGCCATCCGAGAGCTCAAAGTGTGTCTTCTCGGGGTGAGTCCTGCGTCCCCGGGGCCGGGCGACCCCCTATCCCCAGCGCCCTCTTAGTCATCCTCCTCCCTGCGCCCTCCTCGTCCCTGCTTCCCCGCACCCCCTTGTCTTCAACTTCCCCCTCCCCGCCCCCAGCAACGTCCGTGCGCCCCCGTATCCCCTGCGCGCACCCCCCTTCGCCGGCGCTCCCTGTCCCGGCCCCGCCGGGTCCAGTCCGAGCCTCTCTCGGGGGCTTCATGGCTTGTCCCCTCGCCACGCCCGCGTCCCCGGAGCCCTCGTCCTCTCGGGCTGCGCCAGGCGCCCGGGGACCCCTCCGCAGGGACAGCAGGCCAGGACCCCGCCTCCGTGGGCTTTCTCCTTCGCCTTTAATAATTTCCTTCCGGCGGAAACTTTAAGTTACTCAGCCAAGGCGCGGGATCTCTTTGCCTCCCGGGGGCAATTGGTTTATTTACTTAAAACCAACAAACAAAACACAAAGCTCAACTCGGGGTGAAAAAATGCGCGAGGGGACGACCCAGGGAGAACGTAAAGGGAGAACGCACAGTAGAAAACTTTTCGTGCAGCGCATCAGGGCAGGACGACAGAGTCCTTCCCTGTCCCCACTTCCCCTCCTGAAGTGGGCACTTCTGAGCCCAAAGTAACGTGGAAGAAGCCGGAAACAAAGACAGACACAAACTCTCCAGTGGTGCGGACCTGCCCCCGGGGAGTGCCCAGGGAATTCAGCTGGCGTTTTGGATCGCTCCCTCTTGGGTACCCACACCACATTCCGGAATTGCTTCTTTGGGAAGAGTTGGTTTTCAGCCCTGGTTTTAGCAGCTTTTGGCACGGACACCTAGTGTTCAGTCCTTGGCAGTTCTGGTCTCCCAAGAAAACAGTTTCCGAAAAAAGCAGCAAAGGTTGGACCGGTTCTGTTTATATCAAAGCAGTGCTAACTGGTCTGTCAAGAGGGGTGTGCAGAAGCAGATAAAGAAGGAATGGTTCTAGGTTAGAGCCGGATTGCCCAGGACCCTGATACTGGGAAAGATTGAGAGCAGGAGGAGAAGGGGGCAACAGAGAATGAGATGGTTGGATGGCATCTCTGACTCAATGGATATGAGTTTGAGCAAATTCCAGGAGATGGGGAAGGACAGGGAAGCCTGGCATACTGCAGTCCACGGGGTCACAAGGAGTGGGACACGACTGAGTGAGTGAACAGCATCAACAAGGGGCTGTTTGGGATCCCTGGAGGCCTTTTTGGAACCTGGGGAGGTCTGCCCTCACTGTCCTTTGCTAAAGTCCCATTTACACTAGGTTGTCTGGTTGGCCTTGGCCCTCTGATTCATCCAGGGGCATCAGGCAGAGGCCCTTCCTTCCCAGTGCCCACCCCCATGTTGGGTCGTGGCCTGGATCTGGTGGACGCTGTCCCGGCCTCCCTCTGTTGACCTTTGTCAGAGTTGCAGGGGTGGGTGTCATATACTGCCAGGCTCTCTAACATAAGCCAGACACAAGTTCCAGGAATCGCGTGTTCTCCTCCTGAGGAGTCATTTCAGCCTCCAGAAAGTGCTTCAAAGACTCAGAAGGTCAGGTCCCCAGAAACCAAGAGGCAACTTTGACATGTGTTGTGTGTGTCAGGATTGGCCTTGGGAATAAATAAAGTCGGAAATGATATGCTTGTCCCAGCACATGAATTATGTTCAATTTTTCTGCTTATCGATAAGCCTGTTTCCTTCCACAATCAGGTAGGAATAGCCCTGATCTGAAGCAGCAAGCCTGGGTTCTTATTCTCTCCTGTTCACTGCCTGTGCAGTTCTGGAAAAGTATCTTGATGCGGTGCCTGTGAAATGGACGAGATAACATCTTCCTGTTTGAGGCAGAGGACTAGAGCAGACAATCTCCTCAGATACACAGCGCCATTTCGTGCTACCCTGTGACTCCAGGAAGATAATTAGCAAGCCTGGGAGATGAGAAAGCTGGGGGAAGCCCCTGCACTTCTTTTTGCCTTATCTCTAAGGATGGAATGCACTTGTTCAGTGACTTCCTGGAGACAATGCCTCTCCTTGTATGCTGGTCCTTTGCAGAGGTCCAGAGGTAGGAGGCTGGGCTTAAAAGAACAGCCCCACAGCAGTTCAGGAAGATAAATCTGAGCAGATAGAGACTTTGAAGTTTCAATCCCATCACACTGTATCTGTGGTCTTCTTTTTTTGAGAGGCTCTAGGTTTTATTCTTGTTCAGATCAGAAGCCATTTATTTGAAATCTTGGAAAGGGCCATTGCTCTTATACACTGAGTAATGTGTCTTAAGCCCCCCGGTTTGGCTGGTCCCATCCTGTGTGTGTGACAGCTAGGTTCTCAGCTGCTCCTCAAGCAGGGTGATGCTCTGGGTGAGATAGCACTGGTGGCGCTGGTTTAGTCGTTAAGTCATGTCTGGCTCTTTTGCGACCCCATGGACTGTAGCCCGCCAGGCTCCTCTCTCCATGGGATTTCTAGACAAGAATACTGGAGCAGGTTGCCATTTCCTCCTCCAGGGCATCTTCCCTACCCAGGGATTGAACACGAGTCTCCTGCATTGCAGGCAGATTCTTTTATCGCTGAGCCACTAGGGAAGCCCTGAGTTCGCACTAGGTGGGGCCAAAGCCAATCTAACTGCTGGTTTGCTCTCTTGGTGGATCCACAGGAGAGAGGATCCTGTGGAGCCGCCCCTGGAAAAGAGAGTCAGTGCCAAGTGCACGGTCCTCTCAGAATTTTAACAGGAGCCCTGGTTCCTCTGTTCTTTGTATGGGAGGCCTGTCTTCTGTGGATGAAGTCTTGCATGCAGTCAACACTCAGCTTCCTGTTTTCAGCCACTGCCACACCTTCCTGAAATCTCAGGCCCTTGCAGCCACACCCGCTGCCAGCATCACTGTCTGTCAGCCCAGTTGAGCAGGTGATGGAGTGGGACCATTTTGCTGCCGCCTTGCTGGCTCACCCTAGAGGCTGAGGGGTGGTCCTTTAGTGCCCGGTGATTGTCCCTGTCACTCTGTGATCACTGGGGGACCTGTTTCCCATTTAAGGCTGTGGTTGTGCTCAGTTCGGGTGGTGCAGGTGTACCTTCCTCTGAGCTAAAGGTCCCCACGTGGGTGAAGATTCCTGACCTGAGGGTCACTTGCAGCAGGTGGCAGCGGGGTGTGCCAGATGGCATGCACCTGTGTATTTCAGAACCCTGCTGTTAGGCCCTGGGGTTCAGAACCCTGATCTCACTTCTCTTGGTGCATGCTCCCGCATGGAACTACAGCCATCTGTGGAGCATTCCCTGAATGCTTGCTTTGTGCTCTTGGAAAAACCAAGGGCTGAGAGCGTGGGGTTTATTTAGGCTACCTGTTAGAAATTCTTGGCTCTTGTTTCCATGGGAGGACTTGGTCTTATTTCTCCCATGCCTTGGTGAGTGCCCTTCCCTGGGATAAGCCTGACTATCTTGGGATCGAGCTGGGCAGCAAACTGTCCAAGTTGGACTCTTAGGACCCATGAATCTCACTCTCGCCAATTAAAGTGCCAGTCTTCCCACTTTGTGAATCTCAGTATTATGAAACACGTAGCTAAAAAACAACTCCATTAAAAACAGCAAAGTATGTTTAAAAAAAAAAAAACTAACAAAAACAATATTGAGGCAGCAGCTGTTCCAACCCCAAAAGTGGAAAGCGTCCCAGTTTGCGTTTTTAACACACATCACCACGTGGCAAAAAGCAGGAGGGGGGAGAGAGAGAGTGAGAAAGAGGAGGGGAAGGAGCAGGGGTAGGGCCAGGGGAGAGGGAGAGGCGCTTTCTTTTCTTTTATTATTTCCTCTGGGTGTGTGCACTTAAAAACTGCCTCCAAATGGGATCCCAAAGAGATTTATATTTGGACTTAGGTTGTCTTGGCGACAGTTTAGCGATTTCTGCCACTTCCTCTGCAGCCATCAGGGGCCTGATGAGGCCTCTCCTCTGGCCTCTGTTCGAAGAGCAGGCAAATCCCTGGGATTCGCTGTGATGTTTGGGCGGTGAGGACTTCACCAGAGAGGGCTGTGGGGTCCCCGGGGGCACCAGGACCCATGAGACTGCTCACAAGAAGCAGATCAGCCCTACCCATGGACCCTGGCCTGGCTGCTCTGGGTGAGGGTGTGCACCTATTACTGACAGTATTCTGTAAGGTGATGTGAACCTGTGGGGTCCTGGTGGAAGGAACACATGCGTAGCATGGGGAGGAGCCGCCCAGGCAACCATCAGCGTTGTCTAAATCTGAAGTTCTGTTGGTGGTGCTGGTGCTAACCTGTTCAGTCATGTCCGACTCTTTGCGACCCCATGGACTTTAGCCTGCCAGGCTCCTCTGTCCATGGAATTCTCCAGGCAAGAATACTGGAGTGGGTTGCCGTGCCTTTCTCCAGGGAATTGTCCCAACCCAGGGATCAAACCCACATCTCTTACATTTCCTTCAGGCAGGTTCTTTACCACGAGTACCACCTGGGAAGCCCTGAGGTTCTGTTAACACACTCATTTTTTTCTTTTCCAGGAACTAGCATTTCTTTTCTTTTTTTTAAAGTGTCTTTTAAAATTATTTATTTATTTATTTGGCTGTGCTGCATCTTTTAGTTGTGGCATGTGGAATCTAGTTTCCTGACCAGGGATGGAACTGAAGTCCCCTGCATTGGGAGCATGGAGGCCCAGCCACTGGACTGCCAGGGAAATCCAAGCTAGTGTTTCTTTTGGTGGTGGTGGTGGAGGCAGGGGATGTGGAGAGGCTAGGAACATACAGAAATTTGTTTCTTACCTGCTTCCTCTATTAAACTGAATCCCCGTTGAAGGTGTGGTTCAGCTTTGCTGACTTTCCCAGCAGCACCCAGTGTGGATCCACCAGACCCTTGTCCCTCTTCTTTTCACGGTCAGTGTGTGCATCAGAATAATTTGTGGAGTGAATGGTCTCTCTCCAGCCCTCTTCTGTAGCTACACTTTAAGGTGAAAGTGTTATTTGCTCAGTCATATTTGAGTTTTTGTGACCCCATGGACTGTAGCCCGCCAGGCTTCTTTGTCCATGGGATTCTCCGAGCAAGAATACTGGAGTCGGTTGCCATTCCCTTCTTCAGGGGATCATCCAAACCAGGGATCAAACCCAGGTCTCCTGTATTACAGGCAGATTTTTTACCATCTGAGCCACCAGGCAGATCTACACCTTAAGGTACCAGGACATGAGGAGATCTGAGCTCAGGCATTAGAAAAGGTCTTCAAGTTCAGTTGTGTCCAACAGGTTAGACTAATGTCTAACTTACTCCATTTCCTTTTGTCTGAGTTTGTATAATTTGTCACATGTGTTAGAAATTGAAATAGGCTTTCCTTCCCTTGGGCGTCCCTGGTGGCTCAGCTGGTTAAGAATCTGCCTGCAATGTGGGAAACCTGAGTTCGATCCCTGGGTTGGGAAGATTGCCTGGAGAAGGGAACAAGCTACCCATTCCAGTATTCTGGCCTGGAGAATTCCATGGACTATACACTCCGTGGGGTCTGAAAGAGTTGGACATGACTGAGCGACTCTCACTCATTTTCCCTCCCTCGGTTATCCACTGATTATCGACAGCTTCTCTCGTGCCGGGAGCTGAGGGTGGCGGCAGGTGGACAGGACAGCCACGATGCTCTTCCAGGTGCTCTGCCTTTCCTAGGACATGGACATAATGACATATGAACCAAGTGATAGTCTTTGTATTCTGTGATAACACTCACCGTGGACCAGGAGCAACAGAAGTGGCAGAGGAGAGTGATGGTAAACATTGACTGTCATCCATCTTGTTAGACGTGAGGACCGGTGAGGGACAGAAAGGTTCCTGCTCAAGGTCTGTTTTGAGTACCTGCTGTGGATGAGGTCCTACGTCAGCTCTCTTGGAGGTAGAAAGTTAGGAGGGTGGGCTGTGGTCCCCCTGGTGATGGAGAGGCTCCTGGTTGGGCAGGTGAGGCAGGAGACAGCATCCGTGGCCATGGTGATGAGTAGGATATGGAGCTGTCATGTGGTATGGTGGGGGACACGCAGGTGACGCTAAGTGCAGCCATCTAGAAGGTCTCCCAGCATGGGAAGGATTTGTGTGGGGCCTCAAAGCATGAGTAGAGCTTGGTGAGCTTGGACTCTGGGATCTAGAGAGCAGGCTCTGGGTCTTGCGCTATTTTCTGAAAGGCTGAGGTAGTTGGAGGAGTACTGCCTCCCATTCCCAGGCTGAGGGTCGCCTCTTGACCCACCATCTCTAGCAGGAGGTCTTTTATCTTAACACCCCTTTCCTGTTTTATTTTGAAAAATATCAAGCTTACACATCAGTTGAAAGAGCAGTAGAATGAGGGATAATTCTCACTACTCTTGCTTTTCTCTCTCTCTCCCTCTCTAATGTATACAAATAATGCTACCCCCCGACCCTGCCGCCACCGACCCCAAACCATCTGAAAGTGAGTTGCAGAGATTGTCACACTTCACCCCGAAGGCTTCAGTGTGTATCTTTTAGGCAAAAGGATGTTCTTCCCCACCCCCCACAACTGTAATATCATCATCTCACTCCCGGTATTGAACACAACAACGGTATCAGTTGTATAGTTTATGTTCAGGATGCAGTCAGGGATGGTGTGTTCCATTTGCTTCTCACCTCTTTCATCTGAGACAGTCCTTCTCTTTTTCTCCCCACCATGACACTGGCCTCTCTGAAGCATCCAGGCCAATTGTCTTGCACAAAGTCCTGAGATCTCAATGTTTCTGTGTTGTTTCCTCGTTGCTTCTTCTGGGTTCAGGTGGGAAGACAGTGTAGGTGATGTTGAACGGTCTTATTTTCTTCTGTGCCCACATATAATGTGGAAATATCTTGTTTAGCTCTATGGCTCTCACTCAGTGAACACTCCTGGCTTCTCTGACTGTGCAGTGGTGTGTCTGAACAGAACAAAGGGCCTTGATCTTGTGGGTCTGGCGCTTTAGCAGGGACTGAAGGTGTAGACTGAAGTCTACTGGGAGGAGTGAGTGAGATGCCGAGATGAGTGAGTTCTCCTCTCGGGGCTCTGGACCCAGTCTTTTTCCGTGAGCACTGACCACCTCCTAACAGACCAGATGATTTATTTTCCCCACTTGAGCGCTAAAGTTGCTGAGAGTCGCAGGTGTCCTGAGGAGTTTGTTGGCAGAAATACATAAAAGTGGGATTTTAACATCAGGGTCCCCTAGAGATCTCTCCGAAGAACCTTCTGATTCCAGGAGTCTTTTCTGATCAGTTTCCTTGCTCCTGAGGCCCAGCCCGCTCCTAGTTCTCTGGAGGTCACCACTGCACCTTCCGCTTACTCCAGATGTAACCCAGAATGCAGCCTGGGCCACCTTCAGTCTCCATGGAGGCATCTGGATGATGTTAGTCGCTAGTCTAACTAGTCTAAGGAGGACATGCAAATGAGATGCCTCATCCTGAAAAGTGCCTCTTCACCAGCTAGCCCTGGAAGGGGAGGAGAA
Organism: Antilocapra americana; assembly: GCA_007570785.1. Lineage (NCBI taxonomy): Eukaryota > Metazoa > Chordata > Mammalia > Artiodactyla > Antilocapridae > Antilocapra > Antilocapra americana. The sequence goes on from ML662445.1 coordinate 38,901,503, forward strand.
AGATGGAGTGTGGTGGAGGGGATGGGGGGGGGAGAAGATAAGGCAAGAGGAAAGAAGTATGAGTGAGGGAGTAAGAGGATGAAGACCGAGGCTTACGAACACAGACACACACACACACAGACACACAGTCACAGCACATTTGCCCTCTGCTGGCAAGAGAAGAGAGCAAAGCCTTACTTGTTCTCCTCCCTCCCTTGCTTATCAAACAGTTGGCCAGGGCATTTACATATATAGCAAGCTTAATCAGGCTTTATTTGTGTGTTTTTGAAGTACATATTGTAGCATCAAAGCTAAATACTTCACAGACCCCTTTCATTTTAGGAGCTAAGATACTTTCTAAACTTTTTCATAACAAACTTCTGAAAAGCTAGGTTTTAATTTTTCATTGTCTGTGCTCATCTTCATTGAATTTTGAATCTAATGATGAGATTGGCGAGGGATTAGGGGTGAGATGGCAGAGACGGGTCGTCACCAGGATGACGCCTTCAACCTCGTCTCTTTATCAGGACATAGAACTGTACTGCCTTGCCCGGGTCTTGTTGCCTCCAGTGTGATGGAATGTGATGGAAATCCCGCAGCTGTAAAGACAGCATCCCACCTGCCCTCCTTCATCAACGGCCACCTCCTGATGGTTCTTCTCTCCCTGTGTTTTATGTTCAGATGACTCCTTCATTTTATGATCAGCATCCAGCCCGCCGTCCTGCTCCCTGGTTTTCTCTGTGCTTTTCAGCCCCACAGTCTTCCAGCGTTGTGTTTTCTTATTCTCTCCACTTCTCATGGGTGAATCATCAATCTGTCCTTTAAAAAGACACCAGGGCTGGGCTCTTGGAGGAAAATGTTTCTGACTCTGCTTTCCAACCCTCTGAGCAGGGGGGTGTGCTGAGTCCCAGCGAGTGACCTTTTCTTCCGCTGCCATTATAGACCAGAAACCTGGCCAGCTCACCCTGTGGGGAGTAACGCAGGCATCTCCTGAGGTTTCTTGTTTTTATTTTTTAAAAAGGGATCTGTATAAAGTAAACGGGGATTTCACTAATGGGAAGAGTGCTGTGGGGATTGACTGTGTGTCTGTGTGTGTGTGTGTCTGTGTTCGTAAGCCTCGGTCTTCATCCTCTTACTCCCTCACTCATACTTCTTTCCTCTTGCTTTATCTTCTCCCTCCCCCCCCCCATCCCCTCCACCACACTCCATCTTTCTCCTCCCCTTCCAGGGCTAGCTGGTGAAGAGGCACTTTTCAGGATGAGGCATCTCATTTGCATGTCCTCCTTAGACTAGTTAGACTAGCGACTAGCATCATCTTACAGACGTGTGTGTGTGTGTGTGTGTGTGTGTGTGTGTGTGTGTAGGTGTGTGGGCAGGAATGAGGACTTGCCCACCCCAGGAATGAGGAGCGGGGGTGCTGAGGGAGGCTCTATCCCTGGGTTTCCAGCCCAGCAGCGTCCTTGGGCTGATAGAACTGGAAGGGAGAGGTGAAATAACAGCACTGGGCGGCCCCTGGGAAATTGCCAGGTAAGGGAGTGGAGCTTGTCGAGCCTTAAAAGGGCCCCTGAAGCACAGCCCAGAGAATATTTTTTTAAAGAAAGACATTGCTTTAAAAAGATGGAGTGTATCATTTCTAGATCTCCATCTCAGATTAGGTTAATCTCGGTAAGATAACTAGTAGAATCTTTTTTCAATAAGAATAGAAATATTTTTGAGACTCTTGCTAAAGTTATAATTGATGTAATTTATGATTTGAACATGTTGCTGCTGTTGATGTGAACTGCATGATTGTGCATTTTACTCCTGTCAGCCCTGTGCTTCCAATTTGTTAATGGTAATTATTGTGTCACAACTAACCACGTGCACACCCTTAGTCTTCCTCAAGAGCAGTGTAGTTACAGATGCTCTGCTGGTGTCTTCTCTGTACGTCCTCGACTTCTTCCTTATTAAAATTATCCATGGGTAGAAGAAAAACAGTAATTATAAACTTACAAGCACCATAATAATTTGCAGTTGCCCTCAGCCCTGATCACAGCAACAGCGACATCAGTAACAGTTGAGGAAGATTGAACACAGGCCTGGAATTGAAGCCAAAACTTACTCTATTCTTTCTCAGGCAAGAAAATGCTTTGAGAGAGTAGTGTTGAAATATACACATAACCGTGTGTAAAATAGCTAGCTAATGGGAAGTTGCTGTATAACACAGGGAGCTCAGCCTGGTGCTCTGTGACAACCTAGAGGGGTGGGATGGGGTGGGAGGTAGGAGGGAAGTTCAAGAGGGAGGGGACACATGTAAACCTGTGGCTGATTCATGTTGTATGGCAGAAACGAACACAACATTGTAAAGCAATTATCCTCCAATTCAAAATAAATTTAAAAATTAAAAAAAAGATAAAAAAGGAAAGCACTTCAGAATGCCTTGGATTGAAGTGGGGTGTCTTGAAATTACTCTAGTTTATGAGTATTTCTGTAATCAGGACAGCTGACATATACCGAGGGTAACTCACATGCTAGACACTGTGCTGAGTGTTTTGGCTTTCCGTTGCTTTATGACAAACCACCCCAAACTTAGTGCTTAAAGCAACAATTTACTGTTGCTCCTCAGTGACTGCTCTGGGGGCTGACTGGGCTCAGATGGGCAGTCCTTGCCCAGATGGTGGCTGGGGCTGGAGCCGAAGTTGTGGTCGCTTGGGCTGGGCTGGCTGCACCCGCTGGGTGAGCAGACATCTCACAGTGTGGAGTTTTCTCAGGGCAGTCAGACTCCCTCCATGGTGGCCGGCCATCTCCAGAGCAGGAGTTGTGTTGTGAACTCAAGTTTTCATACATGACACGCAGTGAGGCCAAACCAACTGAAATGTCAGAGTTTGCAGCAGAGAAAGGGGTATTGCCGGACTGAGCAAGGAGAACAAACAGCTCATACTCAAAAAAGTCTGAACTCCTTAATGGTTTGGGGGGAAGAGTTTTATAGGAAAATTTGGGGTATGATGTGCTCCAGGAATCTTGTGCTCAGCCTGAGCTTAGCATCCTCCAGCTGGGTGAGAGGATTTTGAGCATGACCTTGCTAGCATGTGAAACAAGTGGTAGTTTGAACATTCCCTGGCAATACTTTGGCCACCTGATGCGAAGATCCAACTCATTGGAAAAGACCCTGATACTGGGAAAGATAGAAGGCAAGAGGAGAAGGGGGCGACAGAGGATGAGATGGTTGGATAACATCGCCGACTCAGTGGACCTGAGTTTGAGCAAGCTCCGGGAGATGGTGAAGGACAGGGAAGCCTGGCGTGGTGTGGTCAATGGGGTCACAAAGAGTTGGACACAACTGAGCAGCTCAACTACAACAGCAGCCTGGGTGGGGGCCTTAGTTCCGGCAGAACAGCTCAGAGGTATTTTCTGTGCATCCCTCGAGGAGGAACCAGGACCCTGCCCCAAGGCTGCATTAGTATTTCCTGTGTGCTTTCCCTTTGTTTCTGCGTCTCCTCCCTTCCACAATTAGAAACTGCTTGAGTCTGCCCTTTGGAACTCGTTGAAGGTCTAGGAGGCCGAAGCCTTTTTCCTACAAACTAGAAATGGGGGACAAAGACAGGCTTTTGTGCCCACGAGGGCCCCACAGGGTCCTGCTCAGTTTCTGTTCCATGAGCTTTGGGTGGATGCTAACAGGCTCCTTGCTCATAGATCGCAGAATGTCATTTCTGTCACATTTCACTGATCGAGTCAGATGGCCCGCCCAGAAGCAAAGGGAGGATTAGACTCCCATCTCTTTTTCAGTCTGTCGGACTGGATGAGTGTTTCACCCGCATCAGGCATTAAAGGAAACTGAAGCTCAGGGCCAGGTAACAGCACAAAGACTCCCAGCTGATTATAATAATAATAAGTGATTACAACCAACTCCACATGACCCTGGAACCAGCTGCACACAGCCTCTTTGCTGGGCTGCAGACTTTCTCAGTCACAAATAACTTGTTCAGACCAGCGTGTGGCACAGTAGAATGGGGTCACAAAAATAAAGAAATAATTCATCAAATTGCACCAGGTTTGAAGTACTTCCCTGGATAAGAAAGTGAGTTGTTCGGTTGGTTCCGACTCTGGGCGATCCTATGGAGTGAGCATCCTCCCTGAAAGAAAAGGCCCTCAATGTCAGGGCTCTGGGCAGGGTTGGGGAGGTGAGATGACGAGCCTGAATTAGCCGTGAAGACGTGAAGTGGTGTCTGCAGGGAGGCCAGGACACATGCAGGACACACCGTGCTTGCGACAGTACCGCCGGCCCGCCCTGGGTTCACTTAGCGCCTCGTAGGGGCAAGCGTGCCGTCTGGTCCCTGAGTTGTTGCCTTCAGTCCTCGGTCAGCCCTGTGTGGCAGCCCCTGCCTGTGCTTTGTGGCGTGAGATGAGCTTTGGCGGGTCCCGACATCCCGGACGTCATAGGGCTGTGTGTGCAGAGGGACCTTGGGCTTAGCTTTATCCGTTGCCCTTTTTCCAGCTCGTGTTCAGGAAGCGCTGGATTCCAGGCCTTTTTTCCTTAGCTCCCTCAGGGAATATGTGTTAAGTGCTATAATTGTTTCAGAAAGTGTTGGTTCACCAACTGTGATCAACCTGCTGGATGGTGGAGCTGTAAGGAGTTTCTAGGGCTGCAGTTCAACTGTCTTCACAGCTAGATGGGCCTCCTGCCAGCTGAGCACAGTGGATGCTGGGTCACTCTCGGGTCGGCAGACATGGCTTGCTCTGGCTTTCTCGTGTCCTAGCTCGATTCCCCTGGGAGATCACATAGCTACTGGGGTCCAGATTCCCGCTCTGTAAAATGCTGGCAGTTTGCACAGACAACCCCTCTGACCCAGCCTGGCATGTCATGTTGAAAAATTCTCTTACTTCTTCTTCCGAAAACAATTTTACACCCTGATAATCTTGAGGCTTAAGAGTCTAAGTAGATTCTTTGCACAAGAGGATCTCCAATTAAGTTTTATTTAATCTGCTTAGCCATGGGATCTGGCAAGGCATAGGTAATAAGTAATAGCTTTTGATTTACTGTGTGATATTGTACAGCTTCATTCATTTCATGAATTTGACCCGATTTGTAACATACTCTTTAATTTAAAAAAAAATTGACATTAACACTGAATAAGTTTAAGGTGCAAGCTCAGTCACTCTGTTGAGTCCTATCCTTTGCGACCCCATGGACTGTAGCCCACCAGGCTCCTATGTCCATGGGATTTTCCAGGCAAGAATACTGGAGTGGGCTGCCATTTCTTCTTCCAGGGGATCTTCTGACCCAGGGATTGAACCCGAGTTTTCTGCATCTCCTGCTTTGGCAGGCAAATTCTTTACCACTGAGTTTAAGGTTAGGTGTGTATACACTTATGTGTTGTAATATGATTGCTGATGTAGACATATTTGTCACATTGCATAATTATAGTACGATTTTTGTCTATATTCATCATACTGTGCCTTAATTGTCAATGGCTTATTCACTACTTGTTACAACTTTGTGCCCTTAACAATAGCAGTCTAACCACCCCACCCCACCCCGCTGAACCCCCAATCCCCTGGTTACCACCATTTTGCTGTCTGTTTTTTACAGATTTAACCTTTTCAGATTTAACATGTAAGTGGCAGCACCCACTACTGGTCTTTCTCTGACTTATCTCACATAGCATCACATGCTCAAGGTCCATCCATGTGGTCACAGATGAGAGGATGTCTTCCTTCCTCATGGCTGAATAATACTCTCTTGTCTGTATGTACCACATCCTTTTTATCCATTCATTCATTGATGAGCGTTTGGATTGTTTCCATGTCTGGGCTCTTGTGAATAATATTGTGGTTAACATGGGGTGCAGATATTTCATTGAAATCCTGTGTTCATTTCCTTCGGTATAAGCCCAGAAGTGGAATTGCTAGATCATATGTTAGATCTATTTTTAATTTTTTGAGGAACCTCAATATTATTTTTCATAGTGTTAGAACAATTTACATTCCCACCACAGAGCACCAGGTTTCCCTTTTCACTACATTTCGCTACAACATGTTGTCTCTTATCTTTTTGGTGATGGCCATTCTAACAGGTGTAAGGTGATATCTCATGGTGATGTAACATATTCTTTACATTTTTGTGCTGAAGTGTAATGTCTTTGCAAAAAAGCTCACAGATCTTATAGTGCGCAATGGAGTTTTACAAATTAAACTGATGTATGTAATTAAACTATGTAATGTCCAGATCTAAGAGCAGAATGTTCCTGGGACTTCCCTGGAGGCCTAATGTCTAGGACTCTGTGCTTCCACTGCCAGGGACCCAGGTTCAATCCATGATCAGGGAACTAAGATCTCACAAGCTATGAGGCATAGCCAAAAAGAGATTAAAAACCAGAATATTCCCAGTAAGTGTTTATGAATGATTTTCTGCACCTTTACCAACACTGAATATCATCAAACCTTTTTATCTTTGCTGATGTTATAGATAAAAGATGATAGCCTGTTCTAATTTTATTTCTTTAATTATGGGTGACTCTGAGCATCTTTTTATGTTTATTGACTAGCTGTATTTCTTGTTACCTACACACTCACATCATTTACCTAATTTTTGTTGGGTTATTTTCCTTATTGACTTGTGAGAACTCTTTGTATATTAAGAAACTGAACCTTTTGTCACTTGTATTGCACAAGCCTTTCTTCAGTTTGTTGCTCTCTAGTTTACTTGTTTTTTTACTGAATTAAAAATCATATTAATACTTTAAAATCTTTATTTAGGCAAATATAGCAGTATTTTCCTTTATGGTTTTGATGTTTATGTCTTGCTTAGAAAGTGCTTCTGTATTCTAATATTGTAAAAACTTAACCTGTATTTTAATTTTTCTCTTGTACATTCATGATTAAGTTTTTTTCATCATGTGAAATTTATTTTGGTACAAAGAGTCAGTCTGGGATTCAGATTTTTTTCTTTACTCCAAATGTCTAGGTAGTTGTTTTAATGCTATTTATTGATTAGTTCATCATTATTCACTGGTCTGATATGTTATTTTTTAATCATAAATGAAGTCCCCGTATGTATTTGGATCTGTTTCTGGACTCTGTATTGTTCTGTTAAAAAATGCAGTGATTTCTGAATCTATCAGATTCAGGAAAATTCAGAAATAGTGTGAAGGAACCTGCTTTTGGGCACTGAATGGTGCATGGATCTGGACATCCAGGGCTGCAAGTGCGATCTAGTTGATTGGTTTGCTCATGAACAAATACTAATATTAATGAGCACCAGCTTTACGAGGTGCTGAGTGTATTGAGAGTTTTACTCATCTGTGCCAATGTTCATCTTACCGAGAATGATAATCTGAAACATTGCATATATAGAATTCATTTAGTGGTTAGTGGAAGATGCTTTAATGAGTGAAAAATCTGAGAGGACCTAAAGGGAAAGAGTGATGTTGTGAGCTGAGCCTTAGCTGGGTGGTACCCATCTCTGAAGTGCGATGGCTTCTGTGTTTGGACCAGTTTTAGAAAAATAAGTAGGCGAAATGATGAGTTAACAGTTTCCACCATCTACAGCACTGGGTTATTTTCCATGCTGTGTTTCTTTATTTTTCCCCCTTCAGTATGAGTGGGATTACTTCTACTGGAGTTAGTCCAGAAAGTGCTATGTCAGTGGGAAAGTTAGTGCTACATTGGGCTTAACGTGTAACACAGTCCGTTTGAAATGACCCTGGATCCTTCATCTCCCACAAATAAAGCAGGGCTGGAGTCCTTGTGACAGGCTGAAGCTTTCTGATGCCTGTGGTGATGGGCTGTAGGTCATACTCTCCGGTCAGTGAAGTGATGACCCTGCATCACAGCGGGTCCAGCACTGCTTGTTGCCACTCAGGAGGGGCAGAGGCTACTTTCAGAAGGACACTCTTCAGTATCAAGGGTGAATCCAGAGGCACAGGTTCTTCTCCTTTGTAGAAGTCTGATTCCTCCTCTCTGCCAGGAGTCCCAACCTGAACCCCAAGTGTCATCCCATTTTCCTGAGCTCTTATTACTTCCAGGAGTCACCCAAGAAGGGTATGGACAGAGTTCCTGGGACCATGGGCTGCCACCTGCCTTCAAGCTGGCAACCTCTGCTCCTGCTCTGGGGGCGGATTCACATGTCCTGCGTGCTGTGTCCCAGCCTGTCTGCCGCCGGCCCCTCCTCTATCTTTAGACTCACCTTCCCTCCCATGAGCCCTTGTATGTGAATCCATGCACATGACTGGTGAAATCTCATGGTTGTGAAATGGGCTCATTGCTCTCTGACGGAGAGAACTCTTTTGACTGGAAGGAATGTTAACACTTCCGTTGCCCGTAGTCCTCAAATATCATGAGATGGAAGACTTTCTCGGGTTAGTTTCCAGGTCACATGTAGGGTGGGCAGGGTTCTCAGAGCCCCTGCAAAGTGCTCGAGGAAAGAGCTGCTTCTACCTGAGAACTAAAAGTTCTCAGAGTTCTCAGAGTTTTGTCTGGAGTTGGGTGCGGCGCCCAGTCTGAGTTGTAGAAGCCACAGAATTAGCTGGAAGGAATGTGGTTTGTGTTTGTGTGTTATTTTAGGAAATTCTTTTGAGTCTTAATTTTGGAGGGAAGCAGATCCTGCCTCTGAATAGACTCAAAGAGGCTGAGTACCTCTCGGGCAGTACGGCTATGGGCAGGTGACCTAGTTCGAACAGCCTGAGGTCTGTGCCCTGGACCAGGCCTGGGAGCCAGCCGAGAGTCGGGAGCTGTGCCCGCAGACTCATGGTTGGCCTGGGGCTGAGGCATGACTTGGGCTGTGACCGCAGCGCTCCAGTTTCCTGAGAATCCCATGAGTAACCATGCGGCTCACCGCGCCCCGCAGTGGTGCTCTTCTGGTCCCGAGGTCTTAACAGAGCTCACGCCTCACGGTGCCAGGTGATGGAACAGCGGTCTCACATCAGCAGCATGTCCCTGGCATCTCATGTGTGATCTTATTCTCACAAAACCTATTTCTTCTTTTGAAAAGGGGCACTTTTCCTCACTCTTTGCCATCTCGATGTAGAGCGTAAACAGCATCTTCTTTGCCATTAAGACGTTTAATTTTGACTCTGGACTTTGGATCTTGAACGCAGAGCTGAAGCTATGGAAGCTGGCTGCCCACTGTTGTCACCGCTCTGTCACCGCTCTGTCGAGTCCACAGGGGCACCGAGCTGGCCCGGGCTTCCTCATAGGTGGTGCCCTGTGATGCTGGGGACAGCGGAGCCTTTCCTGTGACTGAGAGGGAGTTCCTGCTTGTTCATTCATAGAGCTGAAATTTGTTCATTTATAAATTTCTTGACAATTCAGAATAAAAAAATAGTGGCATTCAACCTGGGAGTTCCTGGTAAATATTTACTGATTGTGTTAACTTGATATTGGGTGTCCAAGGGCAATTCGGCAACTGTTAATAATTAATTAGACTTACCGAAGGCAAAAGAAGTCTCCAATGGGTCACGCTTTCAGTTTCTAAAAAGCCTTCAGACTTCAGTGGTGATAAATTTGCTTGAAATGTTGTATAATCTGTGTTAGAATACACAAATGTATATTAAAAGCAGAGTACTGTTTTATGTGAATTTCTAAGCTTTCCCCTAAGACTAAAAGGTAGTGCTTTGAAATATTGGATGAGAGGAACCAGAGGTCATTATTTTTGTTTTTAAATCTGTGTGGTCTCCACTTTACTCTTTCAAGTGTCTATTAAAATGTATCACCTATTTGCACTTATGAATGTTTTATATGCCAGTTGTAAAAATGGATCAATGGATTTATGTGTCTAGCAGAAGATCAGTTAATTGGTTTTGAATGGTGTGCCAAGGTGACACAGTCAATTTTATGATTCCCATAGATGATGGATTTTGCTCCCGTGACAAGGTCAAGCACATAAAAATTCCAGTCAAATGCCATAAAAAGCACAGTTCCGTATGCCAGTCTGATTCTGTAGGAGTCTTTTTGTGGCAGGGCTGGCAATTCCATCTGTCCCAGCTTAAGGTCAGCCCCTGTTCTGTCTCTGTAGCAGGCGATCACACACACAGCTTCCTGATACACATAATATAGTGAAAATACATGGATAATATGGATTTACATTATAGGTCATTTACATCTGAAAGCGTATTTATTTCGATTGCAGTCGAGGCTGAGTGGGAAGTGGAGCATAGCTGCCATAATTCAGAATGGCAAGGGTAGGGTTGGTCTCTCTTGGTGACAGTCTGTGTTCTCTCTCCTGCTTGGTATCCCGGGGGGAGTGGGTAAATACTGCTGTTAATTACATGCCACTCCTAAGGGGCAGATGTCTGTCATCCCCGACTGCAGCTCTTAATCAAAAATGGAGTAGCCAAAGCGAATAGCTTGTGTTTATTATTCTGGTCGTGGAAGACAGCAGGTGTCACAGCAGATCAATCTCAGATTGGTAATAGGTCGTTGAGAAGGCAGAAAATGGCAGGCTAGGACAAATCGACCCGTACCTGTCATATAATCTCAGGGAACGACGGTTGGTTGATTATGCATGCTGCAGCTGAAATATATAGCTTAAGGCATCTAAGTCAGGGTCAGGGGGTTCCAGCAGATGCCCCACCCCTTCTGCTTCTTTCAAGGGCCCTTGTTACTGAATGGTCGTAAAAAGAGTTTTGTCTGCCCTAATGGTAACCAACAAGACAGGATTACCAACAACTTGGTCTTGGCAGGCAGCCAGCTTGTAAAGGATGGTCGCTGCCGTGGCAACCCTACTGGGCCTTATGCGTGGAAGTGGATGCAACTGCTTAAGAAGGGCCAGAGCAGCCCTGTGGGGCAGAGAGTGTGACCTGGGTCAGATGATGTCTTGCCAGCCCTGGGTAGTCTAGAAAGAATATGGGTTTAAAGAAATGGTATACTGTCATACTTGTGTATAGATATACAAGTAAAGCTTATCAATTTAGATTTGGAAATTGTGAGATTTCAGACACAGGGCCAAAATGAATCTACCTTATAAATGAATGAGGAATAAGCAGATGATGAGATCCAACAAGCTCTAAGGATAATTCTTGGCCTGTTTAGAGGGATGTGTGGGTTTTTAAATTCTTTAGATGCACTCTGAAGATGAGGATACAGGCTGAGATCTCAAAGTCCAGGGACTTAGGCAGGAGAGAAATCATCTCTTTCTTCTTGGTCAGCCCTGGTAGCTGATTCAGGACTGCGTTGATGGATTTGGGGGTCAGTTTATTGCCTCTACTTCTATCCCATTTGCCAGAACCTAGTCTCCTGACCACCTCGACAAGCAGGGGTGACCTGCTGAATCTCAGGTCTCTTTTTCTAGTGGATGAACGGCAGTGATGATCCTCTCCCATATGCCCCTTTCATGTCCTAACAAGGTCACTGCCGGCATATGAAATTTGAAGACAGCGGGTTTATTACTTGACCGGATCTTTGACATGAGCTATCTCTCAGACTCTAGATTCTAAGGAGAGAGAAGCAAGCGTTACGCTGGTTTGTGGAGCCTCTTAGACTCAGATCCCTCACTTGTATAGTGTTGGTAACAGTCTCTGTCCCCGCAAGTAACAGTTACACAGTACAGGTAACATGAGACCACGGGGCCCCTGCCTGTCATGTGATAACTTCTCAGTAGAAGGAAGTTCTTCTTCTCCGGGAGGACTGGTAAAGGTCATCTATTTCCCCAATGCTTCTGGAAAAACAAGTCGATTTTCTCAGAAGTTACCTTAGTTTGCCTTATTGCACCAGAATTCCACCACGTTACTGTAATAAAAGTGTTTTTACTTCTCCAAATGCAAACTTTAAAATTCTGTGATGAGCTAACGTTCACCCAGAGGCAACTCATACCATCCAGAAACATCTCCTGGCTCCATTGCACCAGTGCTAGAAAGAAGGGACAATAGAGCAGATGTCTGAGGGCCCCGTGAGCTGCAATCCCTGAGGCAGAGTGGACATTGTCTACCTGGCCTGTAGCCCGGGTCCCTGGCTCTTGAGCCCAGATCCTGTCAAGCGAGCTGCTAGTCCTGGGCAGGTGCTGCTTTGGGGCAGGTGTGATTCCTGCTGGGGAATCTTGTGCTGGAAATGTGAGATGGCCAGTGGCACCCTGGGACTTGGCAGCTCCAGATTTGGGGGGACATCGCTAAGTGATGTATCACAGGGACTGAAGTCCTGCGGTTGGAATTGATGAGGCTTTAGTGGGAGGACCTGCCATTAGGAAAGCCACGTTCTTTCCCATCACTGCCCTCCCCAGCCGGGGTCCCACGTGTGGGCTATCAAAGCAGCTCCCCCAGTGCTTTGCTGTCTTCCCTGGGCTGTGCGAGGGGGTGTTGCAGGGCACGGACTTTAGGCGTGGGCTCAGTAGTTGCATCTCCTGTGCTCTAGAGCACAGGCTCAGTAGTTGTGGTGCACGGGCTTAGTTGCTCCACCGTTTGTGGGATCTTCCCAGAGCAAGAATGGAACCAATGTCTCCCATGTTGGCATGAGGATTCTCTACCACTGAGCCACCAGGGAAGCCTCTGAATTGTTCACTTTAAAATGATTAATTTTGTGTTATTAAAATTGTCAACAATGAGTGTAGACAACTTCCACATGTGATACGACTGAAACGTGAGTAGTTAGGAGGCAGGAGAAGGCAATGGCAACTCACTCCAGTGTTCTTGCCTGTAGAATCCCAGGGACGGCGGAGCCTTGGTGGGCTGCCGTCTATGGGGTTGCACAGAGTCGGACACAACTGAAGCGACTTAGTAGCAGCAGCAGCAGCAGTGAGGAGGCAGAGGGTTTAGATCACAGTATTAACATTTTGCTATCAGAGACACGTGACACATAGGATGTCAGTGATGGAGCTGGTTTCCAGCAAGGTTCCTGTAATTCCACCTTAGTTTTGCTGATTAACAGTCACACGAAGCACACCCCATAGAGGCCAGAATCTGTGACTTGGGTGATGGCTGTTTAAAATTTGGATAATACAAAGGAGTGTGGGGAGAACATGTTAGTGGAAAAAGTTACGTTTATACATAGAAGCTTAAAGAAGGAAACAGAATGTGTATGCTGATTCCTCTACGTAGGATCACATCTGTTCCTACTTAAAGATAGATCCAGGAATCCTTGTGTAGAATTACAAAGTTCAAAGGCTACAAAAAGGTACAGCCTTCCCAATCTTTGTTGTTGTTCAGTCGCTCAGTCTTGTCTGACTCTTTGCGACCCCATGGACTGTAGCACACCAGGCTTCCCTGTCCTTCTCTGTCTCTTGGAATTTGCTTCCAATCTTGGACGCTCACTGTTAGTGTATCTGTATGATTTTTTTTTTAAGGATGTGTTTCAGGCTTGTGCTCACACACCCAGATATTTTTTTTTTTTAACATGAAGTCATTACAGGTCTACAAACGGATTTTTTTCAATCTATAGATCTTGGAACGCTTTCCATACATAGTAGCTCCTGCAGGTGGACTTCATTCTTTTGAATGGCTGCATAATCACCACGATGACAGCTGGCCAGCACTGTTTTCAGTGCTGTGGATGTATTATCTTATTTAATCGTTACCACAGTCCTACTTGGCAGGCCCTGCTACTGCTCCTGTTTCGCAGAGGAAGGAACAGAAGCACAGAGAACTAGTAAGAAAATTAAATCTTGTGTGTCAGACCCCAAACACACACTCTGACCACCCCCAAATTCTGCTCCCCTGCATAGTTAGCTTTTGAGTGGGCTGGGGGATATTATGAGTTCTGATTTCCCTACAGGCCACCTCCTGACTGTTATTTTCCATTCTTCCTTTGTCACAGCATCTCCTAGTATGTACGCCTCATATGTCTCACACTCTGGGTTGTGATCTCTTGGGGTCTCTGTTTCCTTGGGGTTCTCTTCATGTTTTCCTCCAATTAAAAGAGACAGGGAATGACTCAGGAGAGCAAAACAATTATGATTAAGGTTTACAAAATTATTCCCGAATAGCTATCAGATTTGGATCTTTTAGCCCGGAAAAGAGAGCATGCATAATTTGTGTGGCTTGGTGTGCGCACAGGAAGAAATCTCAGAGACTAATCTCCTGTAGGGGAGGCAAGTTCTGAGTGTCCCCCTGGGATGCCATCTTGTTGAGAACCACTCTGAGATTTTCTGAGTGCCCCTGTCTGCCCTGCCACATGGTGAGGGGACTCCAGGGTATACAATGGGGCTGAGGAAGCCCCCACCCTGGGTGCCAGGGCCCTTGCTGTTTATTTCTTCCTTTTCTTGGCACTGGGTCATTGTTTCCCAGGCTGAGCTCCAGACTGAACAGTAGCTGGTAACCCAGCCCATGGATCAGAGGGTAGGACACTGGGTACTTGGTAACTTCATGGCATTATCAGATGCGGGATGTTGCAGAGAATAGATGTGCACTGGGCATTGGTATTTCACCTGTTTTAGAGAAGCTAATAGACACCTGGGACTTCCCAGGTGGCTCAGTGGTCATGAATCTGCCTACCGATGCAGAAGACTGAGGAGATGGGGTTTGATCCCTGGGTCGGGAAGATCCCCTGGAGGAGGGCATGGAAACTCACTCCAGTATTCTTGCCTGGAGAATCCCATGGACAGAGGAGCCTGGCGGGCTACAGTCCATGGGGTCACAAAGAGTCGGCCATGACTAAGCAACAGAGCATGCAGGCAAACGGACAGTACAGTGATGCTGGCCAGCCTTGTGGCTGCCGTTTTGAGGAAGCATGAACATCAAGCTGGTTTGGATCTAGAGTCCAGATCAAATGTCATAGAAAACTCAAGTTCCAAAATGTTTTCCTTCAGTCAGCAGAACGGCAGAATGCTGCCGCTGTCTGCGTGTCCTGGCTGACTCTGTGTTCCTGGTTGCCAGATACAGTTTGCCATTTAGATCCATTTAGCAGGAAAGGATTCCGTCTTATAAAAACACAGGCTTGATGTGTGCTGGCGCTCCGGAAGCTCAGTTAAACGTCCTAATCCTTTTCTGGGATAGAGGCAGACACACAAAAGGGATTGTGTCACAGATTTACCCATGTGTTTCTATACTTGGGTAAGTCTCTTTTGGGCTAGATTGGGCAAAGCACCAGATTCGTGGGTAGGAAAGCAAAGTTTGAGATGAGCTGCTTGGGTCCTGTGGTCAGGTCATGGTGGAACAGAAGTTTGTGTTCTCAGGTCAGAGGAGGTCTTTAGTCTCATCCCTGAACCCTCAAGCTGTCCAAACCACCGAGTGAAAAAACACACTTCCTTTGGTTTGTCTGATCAAATTATTATCTGGCAACTTCTGGCCTGGTTGCCTCAGTCAAACTGCAATCTTCCTGCCTGCCAGAGAGTCTGGTGGGGGGTGCGGGGGCAGTGTGAATGGGTCCCCAGAGTCAGAACTTGAGCAGACAGAAGGGTCCAAGTTGAAACCTGAATGGTGAGCTCACCGCTGGAATAAGCCATCATCTTTCCCAGACCATTGCTTTTTCTTCCTTGTTTTGTTTTTTAATAAAGTCGATCAGTTGTGTTTTTGTAAAACTAGAATGTAGAAACGGACATTCTCATCCTGCCCCTTGGATTCCAAGTGCATGTGTAGCAGTGCCTTTAAGCCTTGACCATGACCTGAGATGCAAATGAGATATGCCTGAGGTTCACAAGTGGCTGCGGGGCTGCTCAGGCTGGAGGCAGCCAGACTTTGCTGCTGGCCAGGCCCAGACATCAGGTGACCTTTTCCAGCCTCTTGTTTGATGGAAGGGCAGCATGTGAAGTTACGGTTTGCTTGTAACTGCCTTCAAAAAACAGTAGGTGTGATGATGTGATGACGTAGTCCAGGGGCGAGAGGAGTGGGCCTGGCGGTGGTGGGAAGTGACCAGGGTCAGCAGTAAACTCCTTACAGATGCTTCTTCCTGGGGGTCCAGCTTCAGAAGGGCAGCCCTCTGCTGTGCTTCCCGTGGCCGGTGGGGGAGGTTCCATTGTGCCCTGAGCTAAGTCACTTCAGTCACGTCCGACTCTTTGTGATCCAATGGACTATATAGGCCTCCAGGCTCTTCTGTCCATGGCATTTCCCAGGCAAGAATACTGGAGTGGATTGCCATTCCCTTCTGCAGTGGATCTTCCCAAGCCAGGGCTTGAACCTGAGTCTCTTGGGTCTCCTGCATTGGCAGGCGGGTTCTTTACCACTAGTGCCCCCTGTAGCCTCCTACTGCTTCCTGTGGCCATTGGGGAGGTTCCACGTGCCCTAAGACCTAGTTAAAAAAGAAGAAAGATACAGTGTCCCACAGAACCCAGAGCAGGAATGTAGCTGGGCCTCAGGAAGGTTCCAGAACCATCTTTGGGCCGCTTGGCTTAACTTCTCTTTGCACAGCTGCTTCCACTTTCCAACCCAGGGAGTTGAAAGGTGGCCGCTTCCAGCCTCCCATCCACATGGTGTGGTTCTAGCCTCCAGGGGCTTCGTCCCTGTGTTTCCCAGTCTCTATGTGTCCAGGAGGTGGGAGGAGGCACACTGAGATTGAGTTCTTCCCTCCAATGCTGGATTGTATTGATTGTAAATCTGTCTGTGACAGCGACGAGGCTATTTGATTGAACGAAGACATGAAATCTGGGAGCTGGGGCAGTTGCAGCTTATGCCAGTCCCGGCATCCAGGGATGTCTGCATTTGGTGGCACAGTATTGAGAAAATCCTAGTAGATCATTATTTTAAAAATTTCTACTCCTGGTTATGTCTTACACGTTGTCTAATATCTTAGTACAGTTTTGCGTGTGTGAAGTTTGTAAATAGATACATACCTATCAGAGGATCCACACCTCATTTTCTGCAGCCAGGGATGCACAGTCAAAGCGGCCTGAGACTTGTCCTTTATGGGATGTTCACACTTCATGGAAGGTGTTGACCTCCAGCGTCTCTGGGAATATTCAGTGATTTGTACAAGGGACAGTTCCTATCTTGGAAAGCATAAACTATGTATTTTCTTTTTTGACCCTAAAACAAACTTTTTAAAGAGTTCTATGTCTTCAAATCTTGATTTATCCACAAGGTGTTGGTACATAAAGTTTAAGTACATTAATTCCCTCCTATCAGCGTGAAAAGGTGGGGATTCTCCTGGTAGCCGTGATGTGGGCAGCCTTGTGTTTCCTGGTCAAATTTCTTAAACTGAGTGTGCTAATTTAGCGTTTATTCCTAAAGAGCATAGATGGAAAGTGAGGGGGGACAATATTAAATAATTTCCCTCCTAGTTAGAAATTCACTGCTGCCTTTCCTGTGTGTTTTGTAAAGTCTCTGAAATGCTCACAGAAGTGCTGGATGACCGAGGGACTGAGCTGTGAGAAAGTCAAGCCGGCGTGATGGTTACGGGAATGGCTCTCCTTGCACTCTGCAGGCTCAGCCCCCACCTTCTGATGCCCAGACCCCGCAAATACATCTCCTCCCTTCTGTGACCTCCCCTCCTCAATCTAGTGTAGGCATCAAGTCTGGGCGGAATCCAGTTGACCCTCAGACGTATAGGATGATTCCTCACCTGTCATGGGTCAAAAACTATCACTGTTTATGGGGAACAGTGGCAGTCAGGAAGGTAGGTGAGTTGTGAGCAGAGGCTGGCATCTCGGCTCGTCAGGGCCTCGCAGGTATGTTGGCAGTTTGTTCCTGTCCAACGAGGGAGCATGTGTAAGTGCTGCAGTCTGGTGTCGTGACTAAAGATCACAGCAGCTAGCTTTCTGCTTTCGGAGCTCGGCTTGGGGTCAGCAAAGTGTTCAGTGTTAACTCAGACTAGCGAGTGATCTGAGGACGGCAGCTGTCAGGCTTGTCAGGGTCGGGATATAGGAAGGATTCCATCTGCCCACCCTGCAGAGCTGAGCGTTAGCGCCTGCTGAGTCTCTGTGTGGAGTCTTAGCTCTGACACGATAGACTGGCCACCGTCATCTTTGAAAACACCTGGCACATAGTAGGTGCTCAGTAAAAATGAGCAGATGAGTGCAGTCTCCTAAATGCCTCTGTTTCCTGGTTTGGTTTCCATCCAGTCCTCTTAAAGTTCTGCCTGTGCTGGGTCTCCTTGGTTCTACTGCCCTTGGGACAAAGCCCAGGCTCCAGGGGCTGCAGGGGAGGAGGGCCATGCCTCCTCATCAAAGTCCGAGAGCCCTTGGGGTCCACAGCTGCACTTCCCACTTGAAGGACAAATTCCCGGTGCGGCGGTACCAGCTGATCCCAAGGATAGCAGAGCGCCCTGGATGGTCCCCAGGTGCTATGGCTCCGATGTTTCTGTTTCCAGGAGCCCCAGGCTGGGGGCGGGTAGCCTGGTGAGAAAGGCGGACCAAGTCTGAATGTTCTAAAACCTAACATGCAGGCTGACATCTGTCACTTTCACCATTTTTCTACTTTTTAAGAGCAAGTTGTTAGGTCCAGGCCGCATGTGTGTGCTAAATCACTTCAGTTGTGTCAGACTCTTTGTGACCCCACGGACTGTAACCCACCAGGCTCCTCTGTCCATGGGATTCTCCAGGAAAGAATATTGAAGTGGGTTGCCATGCCCTCGTCCAGGGGATCTTCCTGACCCAGGGATCAAACGAGTGTCTCTTACGACTCCTGCAATGGCAGGCAGGGTCTTTACCACTGGGCTACATGGGAAACCCCCCAGCCTACACACAGGGGACCAGATACCAGGTGTCAGGAGTCACTGGGAACCACATTAGAAGCTGCAATGATGATCATTCTGTGTCCTTATCTGCTAGACCTGCAACTTGGGAATAGTGAATATTGGGTGTTTTGTAAGAACATTACAGAACAATAAAATCCTGCATTGGTACAGGGAGCCTATGCAGGCCGGTGGGTTCCCCACTGGGAACAGGGGGCTCATGTCTCTGCCGTTTGTCCGGAGAACCTGGCTTTCCCAGTCGCCACCCCACACATGTGCTGCTTGAGTGGAAAGAAAGGTGACAGAAGAGCAGGTGGTTCCTCTGGCAGGAAGTGCGATTAAGTAAAACACAAGATTAGAAAAGTTTTTAAACAGTTAAGGCCACACTTTGTAAGACTCAGACACACGGAAATGTCTGCTTGGCTGCACAGAGTCTGTGCCTCGGGATGAAGGGCTCTCGGAAAAAGCCGAGAAGCAGCTTCTTTTGGAAGGAGACTTCTTTCGGAGCTGGGCTGGTAGAGGGATGGAGCCCATGGTGCTCACCTTTTCCCGTGCCAAATGCTCGACTTCAGTTTCCCTAGGACTCCTAGGACATGCTTTTGCCACCTGCAGGAGAAGGAGGCCACCCCCGCCTCTGGGGCCAGAGAACTTGAGGATTGATGGAATGCTAGACTCTGGAATCTACTAGATCCGCCAGTGCTGGAACAACGAGAGGCAGATAAATAACGGCAGTAGAACAGGACGGCATTTAAAAATAGCATAAATATTTTCTTATTAGGAACAGGTTTTTCAGGGTGGATGACATCCCAGAATTGAGGCTACCTGTTCTTTTTAAACACCATCCCAGAGTCAGAGAAGACCTGGGGGGCGTCTTGTGCTTGGAGACCCATATCCCCGGACAGGCTGCTCTAATTCCCTGTCCTTGGGTGATGCTTCCAGGACTTAAATTTGACCAGTGATAGGAGGAGACAGGGCAATTCGACTGAAAACTTTTCCACAAACAATAGGAACTGAACTAGAATCTAGAGAATGTACTTTAAACTAGAAGATCCTCAATGATGCCACGAAGATCCAGCATGCTGCAGCTGAGTCTCAGCACAGCCAAATACACAAATAAAAATAAATATTAAAAAGTAAAATAATAATATATGCATGTTTATTATGTTCAAGGAAATAAAAGTCATGATTTCAGACTTTGGCATGCCATCAAAAACTGTACTGTGAAAATTTTATGGTGGGAAAAATGCAATAACTGATACTAGAAAATCAACAAACGGGTTTATCATCATGTTCAATACATCTTTAAAAAGAACTAGAAGATAGGTCAAAATAATTCTAAACTGAAACTCAGACAAAAAAAGATGGAAAAATGAAGAAAAGAAGAAAAAGACGTACATGGTACGGTGAAAAAGTATAGTACAGGCGCAGCTGGAGTCACAGAAGGAGAGAAGAGACAGCAGCATAAACAAAGCCTGAGGAGATGATAGCGGACATTTCTCCATAGAAAATGCCTGGCTGGGTGCTGGGAGCTTTTGTGAGCTCAGCTTTTGTCATTGTCGCTGTAAATGTTTAGTCCGCTTCTGCTCCAAAGAAGGGTTGGGATTATTGGCAATATGCCTGGAGTCCACATGTAGGAGTCCCCCTAGGGGGGCAACAGAGAATGAGATGGTTGGATAACATCATCAACTCAATGGACATGAGTTTGAGCAAACTCCGGGAGATGGTGAAGGACAGGGAAGCCTGACGTGCTGCAGTTCATGGATTGCAGAGTCGGACATGACTTACCAATGGAACATCAAGTGTTCCCCAAAGATCTCTTCCTCCTGGGGTGTTCTGCTTAGACTGCAGGCCCAAGAGTCTGGTTGGCACTGGCTGAAATTTCCAATTTGAAAGTAGAATAAAGTTTCCTATGGAAATAATATTATAAATTGGATGTCGGGGTCTTCATTGTAGAGAGCTATAGTGCAGGGGCAAGCTTGGGAAAGAATCATGATTAATTTAGAGCATTATGTCAACAGAAAGATGCATGCCTGAGTTTCCAAAGTTTGGAACTCAGCCATCAGCTATCCCGTTGATGTCTTGGGGTGGCCAGTGCAGTCTTAGTCACCCTGGCTCTGACACCCTGTCTGATTCCTTTGAAAGTTTAGGTATGATGTGTAAGTGACCTAGGGGCTTCTCAGGCGGCACTAGTTATAAAGAATCTGCCTGCCAGTGCAGGAGATGTAAGAGACCCTGGTTCGATTCCCAGGTTGGGAAAAATCCCCTGGAGGAGGGCATGACAACCCACTCCAGTATTCTTGCCTGGAGAATCCCACAACAGAGGAGCCTGGCGGGCTACAGACCATGGAGTCTCACAGAGTCAGACACAACTGAAGCAGGTTAACACACAACGCAGCACAACCTATTAGGGAAAAGACTCTGACCAAGAGTCGATATAGACACAGATGTACGTGTGTGTATGCCTGAGTCTCTGTGCTGCACACCTGAGACTAACTATGAACGACGTTTTAAATCAACTATACTTCAGTCATAAAAAGGGAAGAATTTGTTTTATGCTGATGCTTCCTCAGTAGTTGGCAGTCCGTCCCCCTCTTGTTCAGGCGAGACCTAGCGGATGTGTCTTTAGGACAGATGACTCTCTTATGGGTGGTGAACCTGGAAAGCAGTAGTAAGGGCCCTCCTCGTGGGTCTGAGAAGTAGATTTCTTTTAAGAAGACATTTACATCTGTCATGGAGTTGATTTACCTGGTGAGAGCCTTTAGGGGTTTCACGGGACTCGGAAAATTGTGCTCTGACCCTCCAGCCTGCTGTGTGACCTCAGCGAAGCCATGCAGCCTCCTTTCCTGCAGACTTGGGGCTGGATGGGCTGTGACAACGTCCTGTCATCTCAGGAAGCGGAGCCAGCTTCCTTCCAAGGATGTCGAGTCCCCTGGAAGTCACAGGGCCTAGGAGAGGGGTGAGCAGCCTCTGCCTCGCAGCCCTCCTCTTGTTCCTTTGACGCCTTCATCCACCCAGGAGTTGCTGCATCAGAGCTTTGCAATTTCCTGTAGGACAGGCATGATCCAGGGCGTTTTCCTCCTGCCTGCCTGTGTGTATGTGTGTGTGTGTGTGACCATCTGAAAGAGGTCCTGCAGGAAAAGGAAGTCACCCAGCTCAGTGATTCATGACAACTGCCCTGCATCCTGCTCTGCCATCCTCTGCCATCCGCGGGCAGGGCCTTCCCCTGGTGGCCAGCGGGGGAATGGCAGGCCTTGGAGCAGCCTGTCTCCAAGTTGTCACAAAGCCTCTGACTCCACAAGATGATTTTGTCATCGTTCAGTCACTCACTTGTGTCCAACTCTTTGGGAACCCATGGACTGCAGTATGCCAGGCTTCCCTGTCCTTCACTGTCTCCCAGAGTTTGCTCGAACTCGTGTCCGTTGAGTCGGTGATGCCATCCAACCAACTTGCCCTCTGTTGTCCCCTTCTCCTCCTGCCTTCAATCATTCCCAGCATCAGGGTCTTTTCTTTTCTTTTTTTAAATTTTCTTTACTTTATTGTGTTGGTTTTGCCATACATTGACATAAAACCGCCATGGGTATACATATGCTCCCCCTCCAAAACCCCCCTCCCTCCTCCCTCCCGATTCCCTCCCCCGGGTCATCTCGGTGCCCCAGCCCCGAGCATCAGCCCTGGGCTGGTGATTGATTTCACATATGATAATTAACATGTTTCAATGCCATTCTCCCATATCATCCCACCCTTGCCCTCTTCCACAGAGTCCACGAGACTGTTCCATACATCTGCGTCTCTTTTGCTGTCTCGCATGCTGGGTTCTCGTTACCATCTTTCTAAATTCCATATATATGCGTTAGTATACTGTATTGTTGTTTTTCCTTCTGGCTTACTTCACTCTGGATAATAGGCTCCAGTTCTGTCCACCTGAGTAGGACTGATTCAGGGTCTTTTCTAATGAGTTGGCTCTTGGCAGCTGGAACCGTTGGGTAGAGCAAGCAGATGGGCCCTGAAATGTGCCCCGTGGAGCAGAGTCCTGCCCATGAGAATGCCCCGTGGGGCAGAGCCCTGGATGCCAGCCGCTCCCTTAGAGGACAAGGGCTCTGCTGCTGGGGGAGGCTGTCAAGGGGCCGTTGTCCCAGCTGGGTACGGGGGAGGCCTGGGTGCAGCCCGTTCTTCCTGTTCAGAGTCGCTGGGGCTGCGGGGACTGCAGGGTGGCAGGGGTCTGCTCTTTCACAGGGACTTTAAGCTCAGCTGAGATGGGAAGGACAGGGCTGTGGTTTGGGGACACTGAGAGGCGTTAGCTGGAGTCCCTCCCAGGGATGCAGCTGGAAATAGCAGTTGCATCGATCTGGAGTCCGAGGGGCTGGTGTTTCCTTTCTGTTGTCACCTCTTTGAACTCTGCACATCGACCCAGGGCTGCAAAGATGCAGTGTCTGGTGCGGCTTTTTCCCAGGGCTCAGAGCCAGTGCAGGCCACGTGCTCTGGGGGGTGCCACCTTCTGGACCGTGACCTTCTGGTGAGGATCCCAAGCGCGCGGCTCTCCCGCCCTGGGTTTGCTAGGCTTGTCCCCTGAGTTCGGGAATGAGAGGGCACACCCATAATTCAGATGCCGATGATGTTTCAAATCACATTTCATATTTCACTATCTGGAGAAAAACACCTTTCTCTGAGTTTTAGCATTTTCTCCTTGATCTGCGGGCTTTTAACATGAAGCTTTGAAGAGAAGCTCATCACTGTCTTTTCCTTCTTGGGGTAGGTATGTCTCTTTCCCCTCTCACTTCTCCGTCTCGAGTCTCCACGGTCCTCTCAGATCAGATCTTTCCACGCACCCTGCATCTCCTCGTTGTGCTGCAGCTCTCAAAGAGCAGTGGGGGCAAGAGCTTTGTTCTCCTTTGTCCTGCTTTCTGGGCAATCTCTGGACTTCATCTTGCCAACTCTTCCTTTCAAATTTCCATTTCTGTCATCATGTTTTTAGTTTCTGAGAGTCTGTCTTACTTTCTGAATGAGCTTCTAAAAATGCATCTTGCACTTTTCTGTGGGTGTAAATCTCCAGTATTTCTTAGATGAGTATTTCTTTTTAAAAGATTAAAATGCATCCCCAGGGACTTCCCTGGTGGTCCAGTGGTTAGGGGTCCATGCTTCCAAAACAGGGGGCACGGGTTTGATCCCTGGTCAGGGAACTAAAACCCCAGCATGCTGCGTGGCTTGGCCAAAAGAAAGAAATAAAAGGAGAATGTTTAAAAAAATAAAATGCCTCCTCAAAGCTCTGTTTGCACAGGGGCTGGTGGGTGGGGGCACACGTCGCCTCTAGTTGGCGGACTCCACATGTTTACAGCTGGGTCAGCTGGGCTCGCACAGGGTGGGGTGGGGTGGGGTGAATAGCCCCCCACCCCCACCCCCAAGCTGTATGTAGGGTCATGGGCCAGCCTGTGTCTGGCACAGGTTTTCTGGAATCAGCCTCCAGCATCCTCCAGCATCCTCCCTGAACATCCCTCCTCTGGTCCCGTGGCTGGGGCGCCTAGGTGTGATCTTCTGCAGTCTTGCCTCTGATTTGGATATTCTGATTCCAGCACTGCCTCCAGCTCTTGGTACCTTCGGGGAACGTGGGCAGGACTGACTTGCTCTCCTTGCTGCAAGCCGTTAGGCTCCAGCTCCTTCTTCCACAGTGACCCCAGCCTCCCTCTCCCAGCTGTTCATCTCTGTCCTCACTTGTCTGTTAGTTGTCTCTTCTCCCATCTCTTTGACCTTGTGAATGTGTTTTTTCATTCCTTAAACCTTTGACAAGGGATTTGGAAAGGACTGGAGAAAAATGCACCTGTGACTTCCCAGGTGGCACTAGTGGTAAAGAACCCGCCTGCCAGTGCAGGAGACTAAGAGATGTGGGTTTGATTCCTGAGTCTGGATGATCCCCTGGAGGAGGAAATAGCAACCACTCCTGTATTCTCGCCTGGAGAATCCTTTGGACAGATGAGCCTGGCCGGCTACAGTCAGGTTGCAAGAGTCAGACACCACTAAGCAACTTAGCACGCACACACAGAGAAAAATGCATGTGTCTGTTTTCAGTGTGTGAGTGGACCCCCTTTCTTAACAGCTTTACAAAATTATTTAACAGAGAAAGAGCTGAGATGAGATCTTTATACAATTGAGCAAAATTGGAGGTTCTTATTTAGCCATCAGATTCTAGAGAGAAAATGATAAACATACAATAATTAGAATTTATCGTTCTTATAGGATGACACCTAGAAAAATAGGTTATGTCTTTTTAGAGTGCTAAAGGTTTGAATAAAATCAGTTTCTACCAAAACAAAATGATGTGTTGCCATACTTCTCAGACCCCTCCCCAAATTTCCAAATTTCTGAAAGTAAATGTATTGGAACATGTCAGTTCTAGGTTAATTATTGTGTATAGATGGCATATGTTTCTGAAACTTACTTTTAACATACTTCTTTTATGAAGGCAATACAACTTCACTGTCAAAAATTCTGGTATGAAATAGAAGAAAATATCCCACTTTCCCCCAGCTGTAAGTAAGCTCCCCTGTGCTGGGTTCTGTTTATACTGGGTCAGAAGCTGTGCGCATGTTCTTCATGGCTATGTTCTCGTCCTCTTTCAGGACACTGGCGTGGGAAAGTCCAGCATCGTGTGTCGGTTTGTCCAGGATCACTTTGACCACAACATCAGCCCGACCATTGGGTGAGTTCTCATCTGTTCTTCCGATTCACCGTTCTTCCTTTCTAAGAACCCAGAGAGGTCACAGTGTCTGAGCCTTCGGGGGTGTTCATCCCAGCCAGGGAGGCTCAGTCCCGACTGTGAAGACTTGAACACAACTCAGGGACTTGGGCAATGTGTCCAGTCTTCCTGTCCCTGCAGTCCCCTCCACTCTGCACCAGCCGCCCTCCCTGCCGTCTCGGATTATTTCCTTGATCTCTGAGTGCATTATTCTGCAGATCATGCCGACTTTATTTCCAGATGGAAGTCAAGGTCTGGGATGAATCCCTGAAGGTCCTGCTTGAACTTGCCTGCCAGGAAACCTGGGAACGCGTCCACTCACAGCAGAGCCGTCTGCATGGCTCGTAGGCAGATTGATTTTCCTTTCCCGGCTTAATCCAGTGTCGGCATCTCTGTTCTGATGCTTGGGAGGGGAGGGGAGGATTGCCCTCCTACCCCCTGCTCTGCCCAGACCCCAGCCTTGGGACGTGAGAGCACTTCCTGTTCGCTTTCCCCTTGCTATGGATGCCTTTGCCAGATGTGCTTCTGCTGTGCTGTTTTGCAGGTGCTTAATTTTTCATCATCTTAGTACTTGGCCCAGTGTGTTTTTCTCATGAAGACAGCATGCTCTCTACAGAGAGCAAGGTTTGGTTTTCCTCAGCAGGGAAACAACGGGTGTATCAATTTGGAGAACTGGGTAGGATGGATGAGGACAGGGCAATGGCCTCCATTAGCCTTGAGTGGAGAAGATTCATGGCAGGGCACATGGCAAGCTTCTGACTCACAACTATTAAGTCCACTGGGAGTCCACCCCTCTCCCACAGTGATCACTGCCTTGGGAAAGACCTCAGGCTGTGAAAGGGCATCGTTTCTGCACCAAAAGTTCATCTTCTTTGCCCGGTGACTCATGAGAAACCCTGACTGCTGTTCAAGCAGATTGTCGGCACCGTGAACAGAGGCACGCACCTCTTTCTAGTTTGACCTTTACAAGGACATCATGTTTCTCCTCTGCCAGATTCTGCTTCCCGCAGGTAATGAAGCCAGTTCAGCATTGCTCACCCCCATCGCTTGGGAAGTGAAGATGCCTGAGAGTCTGAAGTTGAAAGCTAGCAAGGAGGCTGAAACAAACAAAAACACCCACAAAAACCCAACCAAAAGAGCGACGGTTGTCAGTCTTCATTTCAAACAGTAATCGTCTTTCTCCTAGTGGCAGGAAATCAGGAACAGAGAGAGGTGTGTGCATGTGTGCACACGTGTGTGTCTGCACATACAGGTGTGTGTGTGCATGCTCAGCCGTGTCCGACTCTTTGCGACCTCATGGACTGTAACCTGCCAGGCTCCTCTGTCCATGGGATTCTCCAGGCAAGAATCCTGGAGTGTTTCCATGCCCTCCTCCCGGGGATCTTCCCAACCCAGGGATCAAACCCGCATTAGCAGGCAGATTCTTTACCAGTTAAGCCACCAGGGAAGCCCTACGTATAGGTGAATACATACATATATATGGTATGATATGCATTGCTACTCTCACTAGAGCCGTTCCTTGTGGGCTCACTGTGTACTGACGGGGACTTCACAGCTGTCATTTCCTCATTTGACCCCAAAGCAGCCCATAGATCACACTGAGTGGATTTGGGGCCTGTTTCACAGATGAGCAAACTGAGGGACTGTGACCCTCATCCCCCAGGGTGGCCACGGGGCTCTGTCTTCGCCCTTGACTGTGCCATCAGATTCTTTCTTGACCAGGGTCAAGGCCGTCTCTCAGGTCTCAGGCTTACTTCCATCTTATCTGTAAAGTGAAAAGCATAGCCTGGGCATATTTTTTTCCCCTAGCTCATAAAAGTCTAAGATTTTAAAGGCATGAACTTAGTTTTCTAAACCTGAGAACTCTTTTTGAGCAGAGTTGCTGTATTTATCACATTGCCAAGAATATATTGAAGAATGAATGAAAATCTGATTTGTTGTTTAGTTGCTAAGTGACTTGTTGTTTAGTTGCTAGGTCACGTCTGATTTTCTGCGACCCCATGGACTATAGCCTGCCAGGCTCCTCTGTCCGTGGGATTTCCCAGGCAAGAATACTGGAGTGGGTTGCCAATTCTTTCTCCAGGAGATCTTCCCGACCCAGGATTGAACCTGCATCTCCTGCATTGGCAGGCAGATTCTTTTCTACTTTACCACCGAGCCACCTGAGAAAATCTGATTTACATCAATGTAAAAACAAAAATAAGCATCAAGATAAAATGTTGATATAGCTGTCTACATACAGTTTTAAAAAGCATTTTTGGAAAATGTCCCATAAGCCAAGTTAAAGGGCAAAGGTTAAACTGGAAAAATATTTTTAAAAATACACTATTACAAAAAGTTGGTATAAAATAGTCAGAAAGGACACAAGAAGTGGGATGACCATCCCTGCTAAAAAATAGGCAAAGGTCATGAACTAAAGATTCACAAAAGGCAAACAACTGAACAGTAAACACTAAAATGATGTTCAGACTTACGGTAACCATGACAAAAAACCAGAAATGAATACCATTTCCTGTGTGTCATCCTGGAGGAGATTTGAAAGGCTCTTGTTTGGGGAAAGTTATCTCATACATTTCAGTGGGTGTATAGGTAAGTACAAGCTACCATTTGGTGAGCATAACAATGTGGAGAATATATGCTTCTAAGAAGTCCAAAGAATAGTTGTACAAGGACACAAAGATTCAGGTATAAGAATATTCATTTAACCATTGTCATAATAGTGAAAAATAGGTGACCATAACGTGGTGTGTAATAGGAAGTCACCAGGTAATGATGCTGATCTATAGTCACAGAAATAGAAAGATGTCCAGGATATATTAAGTGCAGGAGAAACGAAATCTATGTACCATCAACTCGGGAGATAAAAACTGTGTCAACACCATTTGGAAGACAATACCAACTTATTAGCAGTGATCATGGCTGGGTAGTGAAATTACACCTGATTTTATGTTCCTCCTTTATATTCATTTTTAAAATTTTTTTGTGAAGTACTAATATTGCTTTTATAATGAGAAAAGTCATCAAGAGATTTTGATTTTTGAAGAATATTTGCTCTGACAAGTAAGCTGGGACATACAGTTTAAGAACTAAAGAAACGAAACGTCATGTGGCAGATGCGATTTTGATCATGTTAGGTTATATCACTTAGAAAAATGCTTAGAATTCCCATCTAGTGCAGTTGTGTGTTGAAAATTAGAGCTCTCTGACAGTTCACCTTGGTGATGAAGACATTATGGGGACAGTCATGGGGCCTGCAGGAACGAATATCTTCCTCCCTGGAACTTCTGTGGTCTGCCTGCCCTTAGTCTCAGGGAAGAGTAGAACTTGAGGAAATCTTACCAGGATGAGCACTGAGTGGTTGCGGGGTTGGACTCTCGCTGGACCATGAGGGTCCATGAAAGTGAGAGAAGACATCCTGATGCTTTACCCCTGCAAACTCCAGTGTGCATCCTGAGAAGAACAGAGGAGGACACCTTTATTGTCCCTAGAAAGTGAATTTGGTTCAGTGGTCATATCTGACATATAGTCTAAATTTTAATTTTTCCAGTTGTCCTCAAAACGTCTTTGGAGTGCTTTTCCCACTAATCCAGGGTCCAGTCAAGGTCCATACAGTGCATTTGGTGGGTTTGTCTCTTTCCCCTCTCTTAATCTAGGTTCTAGAACAACCCCCTCCCCCCATCTTTGGTTTTGTTCACTTTTCTTGACATTGACTTACTCAAAGCATTCGGGCTCATCATCTGGTAGAATGTTTCCTATTCCAGGTTTACTGGATTGTGTCCTCATGATTGAATTCACATTAAACATTTTTTGGCAGGAACCCTGCACAGGTGAACAGGTGATGCATGTACTGACCACACCATGTCAGGAGGCTCCTCTTGTCTGCTTCTTCCACAATCAGAGGCTTGCTGTTGTTTAATGAATGGGAAACTTTATCACACAGGAAAAAAACAAAACAAAACCAAGGCTACTCAACATTCCTTGTGTTAGACTTTTACATCTTTTCTGAGCACTGAGAAAAAGCTTAAGAGGAACTATGTAAAAAAGAAAGTATCGATTGTTTCATTGTCTACTGAGAGTTTCAAATCCTCCCTTTTTCATGGAGAAAGCAAGTATTTGTTCATCTACCCATCTTTATCCTTGCACATGCACAAGCAGGATGAGGGTAACACAGTATTCTAATGGTTGCTGCCAGTGCTGGGGTCATAGAGCAGGAGTATGCACCACTGTTTACACGTCTGCAAGGCCCATGCTCTCATGTGCCCAGATACAGCCACTGTTTTCACTCTTAATTGTGGTGATGATGCATTTTTAAAATCTAAGATTTTCTTTCCTGATTTCAGGCATCTAATGTCTTAGGACTGTTAAAGATAAGTGTTTTGAAATACAGTGTTCTGAATACACTTTTTGTCTCCCCTACCCAAGCCCCCTGTTGGACTAACAGAAGAGGTGGGATTTCTTCTTTGGGATGACAGGTCTCCTTTCCTTTCCATGGCCCCTAGAGGAGAGCCTATGGGGTCCTGCCAAGGCCCCTCCATCACCTGTTGAAAACAGGAGTCTTCGTGAAGGTCACAGAGGTGATGGGTAATGTGCCAATGTTGCTTCTCTTTTTCAGGGCGTCTTTTATGACCAAAACTGTGCCTTGTGGAAATGAACTTCACAAGTTCCTCATCTGGGACACTGCTGGTCAGGAACGGGTAAGGACATGCTGCTGCTGGCTTCCTGGGGAAACGATGCCAAACAGCACTGGTTTCTTTGTATCTGGCAAGACTTGGTGGCTAGTGATAGAAACCCAGCTTCAAATGAGTTAAGCACAGAAAGGAAACATGCTCTTTAGGCGTGAGGAACGGGAAGGGGCCAAACCCCATCCCTGCCAATGTGCTGTCAAAGCTGCACAACTTATTCCATTTTCTTTTCTTGCTGACCTTGAAATTGACTTCTTTTTAGGCCGACACCCTGGCCATCAGGAACCCCAGAAATAGAGTAGCTCTTCCCAGGCCTGCCCTGGGGGCTCCCCCTCTACCTGGTCTGAGCCGTGTGCTCAGAGGATGTGGTGCCCCTGCTGGCGGGGCTGGGGAGTGCCCCTGCCCCTGGAGATGACTGCCTCAGGTCCACCTGAGCCCCGTGGCCTGGGAGCTGGATAGGCTTTGTTCCCTGAAGTCTGGGTTCCCATCCTGGGACACGGAGGAATGGGTACTGGGTTACCAGGAACAATGGATGATGACTCTCTTATTCCTGTTGTTGTTGTTCAGTTGCTAAGTTGTGTCCAACTCTTTGTGATCCCCCCTGGACTGCAGCATGCCAGGCTTCCCTGTCCTTCACGATCTCCTCCCATCTCTGATTCCTAATTCTTTTTACTTCCTGAAAATGTTTATGGGGACAATAACTCAAGAAGCTCACATCTCTAGATTTTAAAAAGTGAAGTAATAGATACCTACCGACTGTCTCGAGCATGAAATGTGTGTAATGACTAGGGCGTATGTTATCAAAGTTGAGAGGAGTGGCTTGGATGGGTGAACACAGGGCTCCCCAGTTCCTTCTCTTAACCAATCAAAACTGGCCCCAGAGCTGGTCCTCGCAGTAAGACAGGTTGAGCCTGCTCTGGTCTGTTCCCAGCTCAGATGTCACTGTCTCAGCCCACTCCACTTAGAATGTTGGTACTTCCTCACTCCCCACCCCAACTCGCTCCCTTTTTCTCCACAGCCCTTGCTATGTGTGTTCAGGTGCTCTGTTGTGACCCCATGGACACAACTTTGCGACCCCATAGACTGTAGCCTGTCAGTCTCCTCTGTCCATGGGATTTCCCAGACAAGCATCCTGAAGTGGGTTGCCATTTCCTTCTCCAGAGGATCTTCTCAACCCACGGACTGAACCCATGTCTCCTGCATTGGCAGGCGAGTTCTTTAACCACTGCATTACCAGGGAAGCCCACAGCCTTCACCACCCTCTAGTATGCCCCTCAGTTTTCTCATCGATTCTATCAACCATCTCCCTCTCACAGGAGAATCCAGGACTCAGGATAATCCATCGTCTGCATTATTAGCTCCTCACACAGCAAGTGTGTGTTTATACGAATTTCGTTTTCTGCAAATCCACTCTTAAAATGAACATTCCAGTGTTTGTAGAAGAAGGTGTCTCAGAGGTTTCCTTTCCTTTAATGAGGATGACTCTTCTGGCCTCAAATGCTACCCTCTTTAGAAGACCTGCTACTTTGCTGTGGAATCGAGAACTCAGATTAGCACATGGGAAGCCGCTACCTGGGGGCCCTCTTTCTCTCTGTCTGTGGGCCATACCCACTCCAAAAATTCGGGGGCTGGAGTCCAAGGGAAGAGACAGCTTAGGGATTTCTTCTCTATGTCCCTGTGTGTCCTCTGTAGTGATCAGCTGTTTTTGGAGTTGAGGGTTTGTTCCTTAAGCAAAGAGGTTTTCTTCTTCCCCATTTTACTTTCGCTCATGAAATAGTTGCTTATGCAGCTGCTTTTTAAAAGATAATTTTATTTATTTATTTTTGGCTGTGCTAGGTGTTCCTTTCTGTGCTCATGGGCTTTTCTCTAGTTGCAGTGAGCAGGGGCTACTCTCTAGTTGTGGGGCACTGGCGCCTTATTGCAGTGGCTTCTCTTGTTGCAGCTCCTAGGCTCTGGAGCACAGGCTCAGTAGTTATGGCCCACAGGCTTAGTTTCTCTGTGGCATGTGGGATCTTCCCGGACCAGGGATCGTAGCTGTGTCTCCTGCATTGGCAGGCAGATTCTTTACCACTGAGCCACCTGGGAAGCCCCTGCAGCGGCTCGTCCTGAGTGTCATCAGTCAGTTTTACACAGAGAGGCAGCGTTGCGGCTCCTGCTGCCGCTGCATGTCCTCTAGGCTGTGCTCCAGTCTTGTGCTCATGCCTTCTGTGCACTCACGCATGTAGCCCACTCACGGCACTCAGCTGGGGACTGTCTTCATCGTCATTTACAGGGGAGGTCACCCAGACTCGGAGAGGTTGAGTAACCTGGTCAAGACCACGCAGCTAAGAAGGTATAAAGCAGAAATTTGAATCCAGCAGTCTGGGTCCTGTGATTGATAGTTCTGTTTTGATGGAAAAGAATCACATAAAACCACACAATTAAAATTATCCTAAATCTCATGGCCCAGATATTATTTCTACTGTTGACGTTAGGTGGCCATTCTCCAGACTGCTCACTGTGTGTGTGTGATAATTTTTTATCAATGGGATCCGGATTCTTTATAACCTGCCGTTTTCACCTGTGAAGTGTCCCTAGAGGGAGATTTCTGTGTGAGCGAAGCAGGGCTCTTGACATTGACTTACCTATTCTAATAGTCACGAGATCAACTACTTTGGGTGAAATTTGGCTCTAATGTGACTATCAGAGTTTGGAGTCTGGTCCACTTATCATCTCAAAGCAAAAATCACCGTAACATTTCTTTCTTAGGCCTGTGTTTTTAATTATTCTAATTGCTTTTCTAAAATTTGACTCTCAGGTTGTAGATACCTGTGACTATATCACTGTGTCTATAATTTGAAAAGCATAAGCCTCATATTAGAGCTTCTTCCTATACTCCAGGGATGAGGGCTTGGGTTTGGGTGGTCATTTCAGGTGAATCCAGGTTTGTGGAGCGTGAGTGGACAGAGTCCACCTGGCCTCGTGGTTGTGGATCCCTCTGGCCCTCGACAGCCTGGCGTGTTATCCCCAGGCTGACCTTGTCTCGTCCCTCCATGCAGCCTGCCTTCGCTCCAGTGATGGCAGTTTTTCGGTCATTTTGGCAGCTTCGTGCTGGACTTAATCGTGCTTGTAATGATATTGCCTCATGTTTGAGCTAAAAATAAATTCCCTGCTGTTGCTGGTGCGGATTGCAGTTGGTTCTCTCATTAATTGTTGGAGCCCAGTGCATTTTATTTTCCCTACTTATCGCTGTAGAAATCTACTGCTGTTCTCCTTGGTTTTCACAATGTTAACAAACCCAATCTCTTTGGATTTATGAGTTGACCGTATCAAGACAGATTTAACTGCTCAGTGCGGTGCTTTGTGTGTGATGATTTCTCAAAATGGGACCACGTCTGTGTCTGCCTGGCACACATAGCACCTGTCAATGTCCTACTTACCGCGGTGCTGAGTCTACGTTAGATGTGGCACAGATTCATACTCTCCAAGGATGATTTTTCCCTCTGAGCACTGAAGATGTAAAAGGATCCTGGTCTCCTGCTGTTGTAGAAGAGCGCATTCATTCTTTTTATGTTTGTGGTAAATTTCATTAAAGTGCAGTTGATTTACAATGTTGTGTTAATTTCTGCTGTATAGCAAAGGGGCTCGGTTATACACAGACACATATATATTCTCCCTGTATTCTTTCCCATTATGGTTTATCATAGGATATTGAATATAGTTCCTTGTGCTATACAGTAGGACCTTGTTTATCCATCCTGTGTGAAATAGCTTGCATCTGCTAATCCCAGGCTCCCAGTCCATCATCCGTCTTCAGCTCCTGTCCCTCTTGGTAACTACAAGTCTGTGCTCTGTGTCTGTGAGTCTGTTTCATAGATAAGCTTATTTGTGTCATGTTTTAGAGTTCACACATAAGTGATAACATATGATATTTGTCTTTCTCTGTTTGACTTACTTCACTTAGTATAATAATCTCTAGGTTCATCCACATAGCTGCAAGTGGCATTGTTTCATTCCTTTTCATGGCTGAGTAATATCCCACAGTATATATGTACCGCATTTTCTTTTTTTGTGCCTCTTTTGATGGACACTTAGCTTGTTTCCATGTCTTGGCTATTGTGAATAGTGATGCTATGAACATAGCGGTGCATGTATCTTTTCCAACTAGAGTTTTGTCTGTGTCTAAGAGCGCATTCATTCTTGACATGTTGTCTTTTGCTTTTAGTTCAGCTCTATATAATGGGCATCCTCCAGTTCTTTCAGTGGCAAATGGTAATCCATCAAGTGCCTCTGTAAAAAAAAAATTTTTTTTTACATTTTGTAAAAAATTGTGCACTGATTGTGCTGCTCCCCAGGGGGGTGTTTCGAGAGAAGAGTGCCCTGTTGGAGCTCGGAGGTGGCTTCTGGGGTGTCCATCCTGTCCTGTTCGCAGGGGTTGTCCTGTTGGTTTCTGCTTCATGCGGACAGGGGGGAGGGGCAGCAGTAGGTCAGCAGAGCCTCTAGCAGGATGCTCTCAGGGACTGGAGGTCAGAGAGAGCCCTGGGGAGAGAAGGGAATTTATCTGCCGAGCTCTGTCGTCCCAGCTCCTATTGTCAGGAGTTGTGAGGGGAAATGAGACTTCTGTGCCAGGGTGTCAACTCATTCCTTCTGAGTTTCCTCCTTTGTTTTTTCATTTCAGCTGGGGACCAATGTATCCTCATTGCTCCTAAATATCACAATGTGAGACGAAGCCTTACCTTTCTAGATTATACTTCCAAATCTTTCTGTGCCTGCTTTAAAACACAATCACAATCCATAGAATAACTCCATTAAAAATGTCAGCATCCTGGAAAAATGTCAGACTTCCTTCTCCTGATGTGATCCATCAGAGCAGCATTATTTGAAGAATCTAACCTGGAAAAAAATGAACATCATCTTATTATTTTGTTTCATTTGATTAGAGTCATCGTTGTAGTTGTCTGTCTTTCCTAGTGGGCTTGTTGTTTATTTGCTCAGTTGTGTCCTACTCCTTGCAACCCCATGGACTATATAGCCTGCCAGGCTCCTCTGTCCATGGAATTCTCCAGGCAAGAATACTGGAGTGGGTAGCCATTCTCTTCTCTACAGGATTTTCCCCACCTGGGGACAGAACCTGAGTCTCCTGCATTGCAAGCAGGTTCTTTACTGCTGAGCCACCTGGCAAGCCTGCTTATTTCCCTCCCTGGGCTCAGCTCCTCCCAGCTCCCATAACTTGGAAGCTTAGATAATGGGATCATAGATGCTAGGGTGCAGTTGAGAAAGCCGTGGCCTCAATATTGGGTCTGAATGAGTCCTTGGGAAGGAAAAGAGAATTGAAGACAGCAAGTTTAAGGTCAAGTTCAGGCTCTTTATAAACATCAAAAGGAAACTTCTGCTCCCTTTCCTTCTTTCTTAGGGCCCTGGAGTTCGTAGTCAGGAAAGTGGTTCACTATTCATAGGCTGTGGCTAAAGTCAGAGGAAAGTTTGACCTTCAGGCATCCTTGAAGAAAGAGGCCTCTTACAGGCTCTGAATGAGCTGGTCTTTGTTTTCTCCCTGGCTCGCCCTGCAGCTCCTGGAGAGAGAGGCCAGCTCCCAGCTCCTAGCACCAAGTCTACACTCTCAGCACTGCTGGAGGGCCGGGGGCTTCACCTTCGGCACCTCCTCACAGACGTCTATAGGGGGCTCTGCCTTCAGTGGGAGGAGGTAGGGTCCATGCAAAGCCCCTTCTTAGAGAACAGTGCTTCCACAGTGTGGACTGAGGTCTGAATTAGGGAACTATGACCTCCCTCCATCGCCCCCACACCTTACCCACAAGAAGGCTCTCAGAAAGGAAAAGTGGGTGAAGGTTGTGTGTGAAGCTGATGGCTCAGAGGCCCGCAGATGTGCTGTTAAATGAGAGCAGCAGCTGTCGATGGGGCCCAGGAGCCTTAAGAGTCACCTTTTAGTGAAAAGTCACCCAGAGAGGCAGAGACCAGGTGACAGAAACTGAGAAAAAGAGTGTGACAGTGGTGTTCGGACTGGGGCAGAGCTAGCTGCTCACCCACCTGGCTCCCAGAGTTTGTTCTGTGTGGGGGTGATAACATCATTTAGGAAAATAAGATTTTAGGTGCAGAATTGCCCTGCTGGGTGTCAGAATGTTGCCAACAGGAGAGATAGAGGAAAGACACATCCGTGTACTGAAAAAATAAGTCCAGTAAGTCCTTCAGGAAATACTGCAAAGTCTCTGCCCTCGGCGGCGGGTAGGATGAGAA
The DNA here is from genome assembly GCA_007570785.1 of Antilocapra americana. NCBI lineage: Eukaryota > Metazoa > Chordata > Mammalia > Artiodactyla > Antilocapridae > Antilocapra > Antilocapra americana. The sequence continues at coordinate 38,937,626 of ML662445.1, forward strand.
TGCTGGGAAGGGGGAGGGGACAGGGAATGGGGACTCAGGAGCAGGGGGGCGGGGTGGGGGGCATTGGGGGTCTCAACCCTGAGCTGGTCTGAAGGGTCCCAGACCATTCCTCCGGCATCCTCCCCACCACGACAGACCCTCTGCTCCCCAGAGAGCATCTCCCCTTCCTGGGGACCGATGCGGTTCCTCTGGATGAAGACTCTTGGCTCCTAGGGCTTTTTCTGTGTCTTTAGTCTGGGATGTGATACCTTAAGGTCTTCCCAGGTGGCGCTAGTGGTAAAGAACCCACCTGCCAATGCAGGAGACGTAAGAGATGTGGATTCAATCCCTGGGTCACGAAGATCCTCTGGAGGAGGGCATGGCAACCCACTCTATTATTCTTGCCTGGAGAATCCCATGCACAGAAGAGCCTGGCGGGTTACAGTCCATGAGATCGCAAAAAGTCAGACTCGACTGAAGCAACTTAGCATGCATCCACATGATGCCATAAGTGACTTCTCATTGTGAGGCAGGGTCTGCTCCTCTTGGCTAAAGGCCAGTCTCCTCCTGTGACTCTCAGGGGACCTGGGGCAGAGAGCCCAGGTGGTGGGCAGGAAGCAGGACTTTGGGGCCCGGCTGGGGTTGTGCTTGTTAAGAACCTGAGATGCCCTTTACCTGGTCGGCCTTCTCTCCTCCCCTGCTTTCCCTCTTTTCCTTTTACGCAGCTGATTTCATACATCTGGTTAAAACACAAGCAATACATGTCGTTCCTGACAAGGAAGTTAGACACACAGACTTTGTGTAGCATGGAAAAGCATGTCTGTGAGCCCCTACGGTCTTGTTATGGGGATAAAGGCGTGTCCTCTGAGCGGGAACTTTATCTTCAGAGCAGCCCCTCTGAAGGAGCCGCCGCCTCTGTGCTTCTGAAGGACAGGGGTTTGTCGTCATCTTCACCGTCTCTGCTGTAATGCACAGGCAGTGCCCTCTAACAACCTGGCTTCACACCCTCCCGGGTCTGGAGCGTGGGCCGGCAGGTTCATTTTTGGAGGCTCTGAGAAGAGTCGGCCCACAGTCTTCACCTTGTGGCCCATTCATCCATCTTCAAAGCAGAGAGTCTTCAAGCTCCTCTGACTCCGCTGCCTCGCTCTTCCATCTGAGAGGACACATGTGGAAGACACTGCGTGATGCCACTGCCCCCACCTGGTAGCCCGGTGTCACCACCCTTCCCAGGACCAGCTGCCCACCTCTGGCCGCCCTGTGCTGTAACAAGTCACAGGGCCAAGGGTGAAGCTGTGGACATCTTGGTGGACTGTTGTCCTACCTGCTGACCCTCTATCCCCATTGCTTGGAATGGCCCTGTCATGTAGCAGATGTCCAGTAGGTGGGTGTTGAATGAGTGAGTAAAGTTAGTGCCAGCTCTAACCTTCATTACACCTCTGAAAGTGATGCTTCATTTCAGAGAAGAAACTGAACAGTGGAAAAGAGTGGAATTGGGGGTCAGAAGACCTATATTTAAGGACTGTTAAGAGCTGTGTGTCTGTGGGCAGTTTGCTTAATCATCCTGAGCCTTGGTTTTCTCATCTGTACAATGGGACACCCCCTACCACCACCATCTAGCCTGCCCATCCACACAGGGTTATGGGCTCTTTCAGTTGCTGAAAGTTTGTTGAGTTCCTGCTGCTGCCCAAACAGGGGGTCACAGAAGGTTCTGGGTGGAGTCAGCAGCTGAGAAAAGGTGTGAATGGAGGAGGGGTGAGCTCTGTGGATGTGATTCCTGAATGCTGAGGAAATTCTTTGGCATTGGCACTTTAAAAGAAAAAAGAATGCAAAGGGGGAAAACATCCCCTTTCATTGCAAAAATAATGTATACAGTTAACATTTTAAAAGAGTTCTTTCAGAAAACCTGAAAACAAGTGGTGGATTTGCCTGTAGTGGCATTATTCAGAAATAGCCATTTTGATAAATTTTTCTATTCAACTTTATGTATTTATTATTGGGTTTTTAGGACATCTGAGTAGGCATATTAAATAGGCCTCTGCTGTCTGTGGAAAGAGAGGGTCTGTGTAAAACTCAGAAACCTTCCTCTGAATGGCACAGAAAGTACATTCAGTGGTGGTTTTTCCATTCAGCCTCTGCCAGCTGGGAATGTCGGGAATGTCAGGAATGCCCTTCCCCCTCTGCCCCCTTTGTTTGAATCCTGAGGGACCTCAGGACGTGTTCTGGCTTCTGCCCTAGACTGTCCGCTGCTGCTCTGGCATTCTGGGGGAGGCTGAGGATTTCTGCTTGTGTGCCACCCCCACCCCCACCCTCAGGACAAACCGGCAGTGGCCCCAGGACTGTGTGAAACCATCACACAAGGGACCAGCGCTCTCTGAGATCCTCAGACAACCAAGCCCCGCAGCTCGTGGGCCCAATGCCAGTGCCCTTGGCTGGGGTGACTCTCACCAAGGAGGCAGAGCCCAGCTGGGGTTGGTCCTTTTTAGGAAGCTTCATGTATTTTCCATCACTGCTCCTTCTTGACATGCAGAACATTGCTGCTATGGAATTTATGATGCCGCACACCTGTGTGTGAGGAATTTTGCCTGAAGTCGACTAGGTGGTCTAAAGGACTGGGTTTCCTGGAATGGTACTTTCCACTGTGTGCTGACTCTGTGTGTGTGTGTGTGTGCATACACAGGATGCTGTGGGATGGGATGAAGGGAGCTTTGTGTTGCAGGTGAGGCAAGAGCAGGGCGAGAGTTCCATCCAAAGTCTGTCTGACCTTGACCATGAGTGTCCTCACAGAGCTGGGAAAACCTTAGCTGTCACCACCCACCCCCGCCCACCCCGACCCAGACTGGTACTGAGCCAGATGCAGGTCAGTACCCTGTCTTGAGTCGAGATCTCTTCACCCTGTGCCCCTAAAGTGGGTTCTCAGGACACTCACTAGATCCCTGCTACTGCTACTGTGAAGTCACTTCAGTCGTATCTGACTCTGTGCGACCCCATAGATGGCAGCCCACCAGGCTGTGCCGTCCCTGGGATTCTCCAGGCAAGAGTACTGGAGTGGGGTGCCATTGCCTTCTCCACACTAGGTCCCTAGATGTTAAGAAATATTACTTGAAAAAAGGTAGAAAATAAAGAATTCTGAGTGAAAACAAAATAAGTTTCTTTACTATAGAAAATTTCAGAGCCTTTCATGTACCAGTAATACTCTGTGAACTCCGGGGAAGCATTATAATATGTTGTTGTTCAGTTGCTAAGCTGTGTCTGACTCTTTTCAACCCCATGGACTTGCAGCTTGCCCTGCTTCCCTGTCCTTCACTGTCTCCCGGAGTTTGCTCAAACTCAGGTCCATTGAGTCGGTGATACCATCCAACTGTCTCATCCTCTGTTGTCCCTTCTCCTGCCTTCAACCTTTCCCAGTGTCAGGGTCTTTTCCAGTGAGTTGGCTCTTCACATCAGGTAGCCAAAGAATGGAAGCTTCAGCTCTACCATCAGTCCTTCCAATGAATATTCATGGTTGGTCTCCCTTAGGATTGACTGGTTTGATCTCCTTGCTGTCCAAGGGACTCTCAAGAATCTTCTCCAACACATGGTTTGAAAGTTTTAGTATGTAGCAGTTCCTGAAACTTACTTTGGCCAAGAAACCTTTCGCTCTGAAAAGCACTTTGAGGGCACAGGGTTCTGCAGGACATATCTCCTTGGGAAATACTGAGCCATCTTGCCTTTTATGCCGTTTCATATTTTTCAGAAACTTGAGTTTAATTGCTGCCCAGTATTCCAGCAGCTAATTATGGTTTCTTTGAGGCTACCTCTCATCATCCTCTTCAGAAGTAAAACTGTTGAGTCAAAGTGTACAAATGTTTCAAGACTTTTTTTTAATTTTAATTTTATTGGAGTTGTTGATTTACAATGTAGTGTTAATTTTAGGTGTATTGCAACATGATTCAGTTATATTAATTCATTTTTAGATTCTTTTCTCATGTAGCTTATCACAGAATACTGACTACTGTTCCCTGTGTTATACAGTAGGTCCTTGTTGGTTATCTATTTTATATATAGTAGTGTGTATGTGTTTCTTCCAAGCTTCTGATTTATCCCTCTCCCTCACACTTACTCTTTGGTAACCATAAGTTTGTTATCGATATCTGTAAGTCTGTTTTGTAAGTAAGTTCATTTGTATCTTTTTAAAAAATTAGATTCCACGTACAAGTGATATCATATGGTATTTGTCTTTGTGTGTCTGACTTACTTCACTCAGTATGATAATCTCTGGGTCCATCCATGTTGCTGCAAATGGTTTTATTTTGTTCTTTTTTTAATAGCTGAGTAATATTCCATTGTGTACCCCAGGGATCGAACCTTCATCCCTTAGTCTCCTGCATTGTATGGTGGATTCTTTACCATTAGTGCCACTAGGGAAGCCTGTATATATACCACATCTTCTTAATCCATCCTCTGCCAGTGGACTTTTAGATAAGCCTTTGTAAATACATTGTCCAGGTGCTTGCCAGAAATGCCATGCCCAAGTATTCCCTCTGCTGGTTACTGGAACTGGGCGGCACTTTGCGCCTGTGAAAGCTGAGGGTCTAAGACGCTCAGAGGAGGGCCATCCCTTACCCTCACCCTGTAGACATCCAGCAATTACAACACAGTCACACACACACACGGACATAAACAGTCACTTCTTTTGAGCGAACACACTGTCTCTTTGCAGCGCCCTGTGCTTCTTCTAAATGATTAAATGTCACCTGAAAGTTATCTGAACTCTTTAATGTGGCATTCTAGATATAGTTAGGGAGGAAGAGATTTCGGATTGGCCTCTGTCATGCTGATTTTCAAATAACCTTTCAAGGTGAGTTGTTTTGATAAGTTTTGTCAACCTCCTGTGATTGCGCACTTTGTTTCTAGAAGAATCTTTTACTCAAGTGTTTCATCAGTCTTAATTCCAACCTCATGGAAATGGAATGATGTCATGTTGAATACTAAGGCTGTTTGTGGTGCTTTTGTTTTATATTTGTGGAGGAAGTATACACATTGTAGGCGAGACGTGATTTATCTCTCTGTCCTCCACAAACATCCTTTGGTCAATGCGTTATTGGGTTTTAAAATTGAGACTCGAACTTTAGCTCATTAAAACCCCCAAGTCCCCGGCAATAAAGTTGAAGTGGCTTCACCCCTGGATTATTTATTTCAAAATGATTCCATTTGGAGGAAGGAAAGAGCAAGTAATGCATTATATAGAAAGCTCTAATCAATAATTCATGAGACCTGTACACCAGTGACTGTTCCAGATTCACTTCATGGCGTTACTGCCGAGAACTATCTTAGAAGATCCACAGTTTGTATCTGAGTTCGCAAGTGTCTCGATTTAAGATGTACGTTTGGTACTGCCTCTCCTACTTCACATGACTTTTCTTAGATGGAGGCTGTTTTGGGAAAATGGGCATTTTATGTAATTGGGCTGCAGGGACACTTTATTCCTTTCCATTAGCAAATCAGGAATGTCTAGCAAACACATGGCTTTTTCCTCCTTTATGGCAGGAATTCTGATTTTGGTTTCTGCATCTGGAGTAGTTGCCAAAAAATGGACTAAAAATAGATGTTTGAGGGCTGACAAGGACAGCCCAGAGCTGGGTAGTCAGTGCTAATGGAAAGCTCTGTCCTCAGTGAATCGTGGTCGGTGGCTAGGGCCCTCCTGCCGGGAACTCCTGTGTCCATCCTGAGCTCCATGTAACACATGCCCCCTTCTGAAAACCACACGGGTGCAGGGCAGCTTCTCATGGAGTGGAGACTCGCCCGAGGGCCAGAGGCTGGGATGGGGACCTGCTTCCTTGTACACTCTGGTGAGGCCGTGCTAGCATCCTGCACTAGAGGGGAACCTCGGGGGTGGACATGCGTCCAGTTTCCAGATAGGATCATTTCAACTTGGCCAGTGTTGGTTCATTGAAAAGTATTGCACAGGAAGTAAATGAATGATAGTTTTATTGTTTGCTGGGAAGATGTCTGTCCTTCCTCCCCTCCCTGCTCCCCCACATCCCAACTCTCTAGTAAATATGGCTGGTTTTATTTTTATTATTTTAAATTTGATTTTTATTTCACAATAGAAATTTACAGTGTTATGTTACTTTCAGGTGTACAGCAAAGTGATTATTATACATATATATAAATCCATATAAGAGACATGGGCTTGATCCCTGGGTTGGGAAGATCCCCTGGAGTAGGAGATGGCAACCCACTCCAGTATTCTTGCTGGAAAATCCCATGGACAGAGGAACCTGGAAGACTATGATCCACAGGGTCGCAAAGAATCAGACGTGACTACAATGACTTAGCAAGCACTTATCCCTCTGAATCTACTGTTTTATATATAGTAGTGTGTATATGGGGCTTCCCAGGTGGCACTAGTGGTAAAGAATCCATCTGCCAATGCAGGAGACACAGAGATGCAGGTTTGATCTCTGGGTTGGGAAAAGCTCCTGGAGGAGGAAATGGTGACCCACTCCAATATTCTTGCCTGGAGAATCACATGGACAGGAGGACCCTGGCAAGCTACAGTCCATAGGGTCACAAAAAGCCAGACATGACTGAAACAACTTAGCATGCCTTCACTGTGTGTATATGTTAATCTAAAACTCCTAATTTGTTCCCTAGCTTTCCTCTTTTGTAAGCATAAGTTTGTTTTCTATGTCAATGAGTCAGTTTATGTTTTGTAAAGAAGTTCCTTTGTATTATTTTTTTAGATTCCACATATAAGTGATATCATAAGATACTTGTCTTTCTCTGTCTTGCCTTTCCGTAAGCAATTCTTTTTATTTTTTTCTCCTTTAAATATTTATTCGTTTACTTGGCTGCACTGGGTCTTAGTTGTAGGTTATAGGATTTTCGTTGTAGTGTGCTGCGTCCCTGGTTGTGGCATGTGGGATCTAGTTCCCTGACCAGGGCTCGAATCTGGGCCCCCTGAATTGGGAGGGTGAAGTCTTGGCCACTGGCCCACCAGGGAAGTCCCTCGGTAGTCACATCTTTAACTACATTCCTGTGGATGAGTGAGTGCCTCCCTCCCCAAAGCCACACCAACTCCAGTTATGGTGTCTTTATAATACTTAATAAATTAATAATGAGTCTATCATTGGTTTTGTTTTCATTTCTTTTATTATCATTGAACATATTTAAAATATTTATTGGCAATTTATAACTCTTCCTCTGTGATTCATCTATCTATCTATATCCTTTGTTCATTTTTCTATTGAGCTGTTATCTTTTTCTCATTGTCTTTCATAACCCCTCCACGATGTATTCTTCAAATATATTCAAATATGTTTAAAGGTATATTCTTAAAAATAGACATAAAATCTGTGTGTGTCCCCAGGATAAGTATCCATCCTACTTGGAGATAAGTGGTTCTGGTGACCAGCGATGCTTGCTCTGTTCACGTTTGGAGCTAAGCTCATCTCTCTCACCGTTTGTTGAGAATTTGCAGGAATTGCCTAGCCTGTAGGGCAGAGGCCGAGGTGCCCCAGCTGCGGTGTTCCTCCCTAGAGGCTGGCCCCGGATTGTGTGATCTGTGTCTTTAGTAGACATCTTCTTATTGTTGTATCATCCTAATGATATTGTCCTGGTCTATCATATCAGATAAACAAAAAGCAGTAAAGAAAAGAAAATTCCTAGGATAGCCACACTGATAATTACATTTACTTTTGGCCAGGCCCAAGAGTAAGTTTCATGGTCTGTAAACCACAAGGCTATGAGCTGTGGTGGAGGAAAATGTATTATCTGAGTCCTGGGAAAGTCCTAGGGGGAAATCCAGGGATCCTATGGGGCTGATGTAGGATGACAATTTTATGGTAATGTGGGATTGTATAAAATTTGCTTACTTTGTCCTAAAACTGTCCCTTGTTCCTCATCAGTTTCATTCACTGGCCCCCATGTACTATCGTGGATCTGCAGCAGCTGTCATAGTGTATGACATTACCAAACAGGTAGGAACAACCCCTTTAGAACTTTGGTGCCATTTATGGCCGCTCTCTGTTCTAGAAAGACCGAAGCAGGGACTTCGCTGCCTGAGTCCTGCCCGGAGCCCTGGGATGAGGTTGCACAGTACGGTGTAACGGTGACTGCTGGGAATGAACACTAAATGCTGAGTTTATCTTGTCTATATGTAGCAAGTGGAGAAGGAGATGGCAACTCGCAAGTATTCTTACCTGGAGAATCCCATGGGCAGAAGAGCCTGGTGGGCCACAGTCCATAGGGTCGCAAAGAGTCAGACACGACTGACTGACTCAACAACAAAAATATGTAGCAAAGTCTTTCAAATCTATTTGCTAAATTAAACAACAGTCATTCATTTTTAAAATTGATTGTCTATTCTAGGAAAAAGGTCATGCCTGCTGATAGGGTTCTCCAGAATGTTCAGTGTTTTTAAGAAAAGGAAAAGTACTTTTCAGTTTTGCATCTTTGGTTATTATTGTCGTTTAGTCACTAAGTCATGTCCAACTCTTTTGCAAAATATATATATATGTATATATATATTTGTTTTTCTTTTCTGATAAATCATGAACAACATTGTTTCAGTCCTGTAGTTTCATCTTATTCATGTTAAGGCAAGGCTGTAATTTAAAACTAATGTTATTTGTAGAAGGAAATTACTAAGATGAGTATCTTAACTTCATCAAGTTTATGTTTTAGAAAAGGAACCTTTTACAGCCTACGTGAGTAAACCTTAGCTAATACTAAATTTTGTGCCAAGATTGAGGTAGTATGTTCATCTATGTGTGTGTGTCCCCTGAAAATATTTTTCTTCAGTGGATTATATTGGGTTTGTATTTCTGTGTGGTTGAGATATTACGTTGATGGGTCTTTCCCAAGGTTGACTGCACTTTTGGTTTAGGATTCATTTCATACCTTGAAGAAATGGGTGAAAGAGCTGAAAGAACATGGTCCAGAAAACATCGTGATGGCCATCGCTGGGAACAAGTGCGATCTCTCGGACATCAGGTGAGAGGAATTTAAAAGATGTGTGTGGGGCTCACGTCCTCCACCTTGAATGTCTGTTCTTGAAACACTGTCATACCCATGTGGTTAAGTCTGTTCTGTCATCATTTAACCCATGTCATCCACTTGTGGTCCTCAAGGGGTTATTTATTCAAGCAGAGTAGAATTGAGGGGAAATAATTGGCAAATACAAATATGAGGGCGCACTCACTCATGAATATTAACATCAAGTCTCCTGTTCAGAGCACAGTTACCCTCCTGACTCTACATGTCTTTGGGCTAAATGGTTTCGTTATTTTTTAAAATAAATAAATTAATTTACTTTCCTTGGCCTCACCAGGAGGCTTGCAAGATATTGGTTCCCCAGCCAGGGATGGAACCTGGACCTAGCAGTGGAAGTTTGGGTCCTAACCTGTGGACTGCCAGGGAATTCCCTTATTATTGTTTCTTGTTACCTTTTCTGTTATTTTTGTCCTTATTACCATCATTACCATTTTAGTAATATTTTCCTATGGGAAGGAGGGTTAGAATTCTTCACATTTTCCATAATGTCCTGTTCATTTTCATTCTAGACTTTAACTTAAAGGATGTGGCCAGGTCTGTATTAACTCACTGTTTTATTCCAAGATCTGAATTTGGTGCCTCATGTGTGAACACTTGGGCTTCCCCCAGAGAGAGTGGAGTGTCTGCCTTGGCTGTTTCTGGGCAGTCATTGTGAGTAAAGAGCAGATAGGAAAATAGGACCCTAGAGCGCTCATATGTGTATGTGTGTGTGTGTGTGTACACATATGTTTTTTCTTTTCTGAAAAATCATGAACCACGTTGTTTCAGTCCTGTAGCTTCATCTTACTCATGTTAAGGCAAGGTTGTAGTTTAAAACGTTATTTGGATATTGAACTTCTTCTGCTGGGGGAAGATTTGTAGGGGCCCAGACTGCGTAGACGAGAGCTGTGATGGTGGCTTTATCTAGCCTGATGAACAAACTATTTTTCCTAAATAAAACTGAAATAAAAAAGGAAACAGTGAATTTGTATTGTCTCCCTCCCCTGGTTAATTTTAATTCTCAGCAATGCAAGTACTTGATTTTCGTAAAGACCGTGAGCCACGCTTTAGGTTTTACTAATCCAAACATGATGAAACCAAAGCATGATGAATGATGAAAACAGACCTTGTGGAAACCCTGAAGGTAGTCTCTGCCAGGTTGCTCTGTTTCTTTGGGATTTCAAAAGCTTTATATCACATTGCATCAGATTGGTTTGTAATCACACCCATAACCACCACTTAACTCTTTGTTTTTCAGGGTACAAATCTTTAAACTCTCTAGACTTAGTTTAGGTCTCTGCCTTCTTTACTATAATCCTGAGATAGCCAGATCATCTAGAATTCCCAGCTGAATGGCTTTCACTTCTGTTGTTGGAAGGAGGTGGGGTGGGCAGATGGAGGCGGGCTCTGCTGAGAGAAAGCCTCTGCTGTGAGCCGACATCACGGATTGTGGTGAAGGTGTGACTTTCAGTGAACAAAGCCTTGAAGATCATGAGAAAACTGATGGGTGACAGTTTAAGCAGAAAAATTATTTAAACGTGAATGGAATTAGGACTCCTGATTATAGGGAATTGAAACCCAATTAAAATTAATTTCAGGAAAGAGGGGAATTTGTTGCAAGGTACTCATGGCTCAGACAGTAAAGAATCTACCTGCAATGCAGGAGACTCGGATTTGATCCCTGGGTTGGGAAGATTTTCTGGAGGAGGACACGGCAACCTGATCCAGTGTTCTTGCCTGGAGGATTCCAAGGACAAAGGACCCTGGTGGGTTATAGTCCCTGGGGTCGCAGAGAGCTGGACATGACTAAGTGACTAACACTTTCAGTTTTCACTGGTATCCACATGGTGAAAAAAGAGGTGCCTTTAGCTCTGGTATTTGGTTTGTTCCATTTTTGGTCTCTAGAAAGATCCTGGCCTGACGCTGTATCGGTTTCTAAATTTCCGTGGATGGATTGCCTCACATCATGACACCGCATTTGTGGCTGAGGAAGAGGATGTGATTGGGACGTTATTCACATCAATATAAAACTCTGGGAGACAGTTGGGCAATTTCTTTTAAAACCAAGCATGAAATTATTGTGTGTTTAGCAATCACACTCTTGGGGCATTTAGCCCAGAGAAATGAAAATGTGGGTTCACAGAGAACCAGCACATGAGTGCTCACAGAAGCCTTGTTAGTGGGAGAATCAGTCCGGCTGTCCTTCAGTGGACACAGCAGGTGCGTTGCGCTGCGGAGTACTACTCAGCAATGTAAGAAAACGGAACAGCTGCAAGCTACCTGGACGAACCTGCAGGGAAATAGAGCTGAGTGAGGAAAGCCCGTACCAAGGATTTCATGGTGTATGATTCTACTTGTATAACGTTTGGGGAGTGAAGCCATTTTTGAAACAGAGGGGGATTAGTGGTTATGGTCAGGATGATGGGGGGGGCTGGGCGGGGGGAGGAAGGGCAGCATGGATGGACATCCTTGTGATGCTAGAACTGTCTCCTCTCTGTGGCTGGGGGGGACACGCAAACCCACAAGGGTGATAAAACTGTGTAGAACTTAATTCACACAGAGGAGCACCAGTAAAACCAGGGGAATCTGAACGAGGTGGAGTGTGGGTCAGGATTCTGGGTGATCTTATTGTTTTGCAAAATGGTGCCCTTTGGGAAAACAAGGCAACCTCTACAAGGACTCTTGGTATTGTTTCTTGTAACTATGTGTGAATCCACAGCTACTCCAGTAAAAATTTCAATTCACAAAAACTGGATTTAGATTTAAAAAATTAAGTAAATTTTAAGCAGTGGTGTGTGTGGATATGTATATGTGCACATATATGCATACATATTATATATATTGTATACAATGAACTAAAGCTTTGTAAACACACTCAGCCAAAGAATGAATTTAACCACTCCCCGCCCCCCCAACCTGCTGTACAAAAGAACAACAGGGGAACTATATAAAAACTCCCATTTAGGAAAGCCTGGAGGGGAAGACTGGTGGACTGGTCCTTGCCCGAAGGATAAACTTTCTCCCTCTAGACAGAAATAGTCTGGTAAGTGATAGGCCTGTGAACCTAGCGGGCACCTGCTGTTGATTCCTGTCCATGGCAGTGGAGTCGAGTTCTTGGTCAGCCAGTCCAGCTGCTCCGGATTCCGCCTGCCGGTATGACTTTTCTGGGGCATTAGCCAAGTATCTGCACTCGAGACCTTATTTAGAGCTTGACCTTCTTTTACTTTAATCTGAAGTACTTGGCTTCTTCTGTAATTGCCAGAGACTACAGTTTGGTTTTCACTGGGGATTGGAGAAGGAGCGTGTATAGCTTTGGGGTGTGTGTGTGTGTGTGTGTGTGTGTGTAGGGGGAACCAAGCTCACCTAACAGACTTTGGTTGGTTGTGTAAGCCTCTTAATCCTTGTGCCAAGTTATGCCTGGCATAGTTTGAAAGTGCTCTGGAATTGAAATGAGATTAACTCCCTGACTCGACTTAGCCCACTGGAAGCCCTATGGGAAGTACAGGGAAAGAGAAGAAAGTGTCTCCTTAGAGCTGTTTCTTTTGTTTGAGGAGCTAAGACGGCCACATGGTGGGAGAGGGGGAAGGTGCCTAGTGAGCAGTAAAAACTGTGTTAATAAAGTTCCATGTTCGGGTGCAGGGAGGACAAAGGGATTCAGGAACAGGAAAGCCCACAGTCACGGAGATGATGGGGAAGGCTCGTGGATGCCACGTGCCACACAAGGGTCTGTTCAGGAGGAGCCAGGTAGGAGGCGATTCTGGGAAGGGAAGACAGTGGACAGAGGCGTGGACGTGGGAGGGCCTTTGACAGGTGTCCTGGGGGCCTTTGACAGGTCTGCGCTTGGGAATGGGGAGAAGATGGTGGGTGGTGCGTGGACAGTCTGTAAACAACTTACAAGTATGTGGAGTGTTTGGGTTGATGTGTGTGGACAGGGTGGCAAACCCCTGGAGTCCTGCCTCCTGCTTGTGTCTCTCATACCCGGGGCTCCATCGTCCATCAATCATGACTCTGTCTTCTCCTGAGCCTCTGTGGCCTCAGCTTCTTCTCAACACAGAGCTTTGTGGAGTCACCAGTAACTAAAGCCGGGGCGCTTACCTGCCAGCTTCAGGGCAGGCATGGGGGCCACTAAGGTTCCTGCAGTTTCCTAACAGCTAGACTGAGGGCCTGGGCTAAGGGCTGGATGGTGCAGGCTCGGCCCCCCTGTGCAACTGCTCAAAACATACACCAGCTCCATCAGAAGTCAGCAGGCACCAATGGTTTCAAGTTTGAGGAGAAAGTCAAAGGCTTTAACAGATGAGAAATATATTTGAAAATATGTATTTTTGACTTAAGAATACACAAATTGCTTTTACTTCTTACATGTGACTTTAAAGCTCATTCCAGTGTTCACAGTGGGCCAAAAATGGTCTAAGTGTTTCTTTAAAATTTTACAGACCAAATGATAGAACTTTAGATGTTAGGTGATAAAAATCCAATTTATTCCAAATATCAAAAAGCACGAAAGCCAGTGAATGTCAAAAACCACTACTGTACAAGATGTGGAAATGTGCTGCAAGTTTTAAAACCCACCCAGGGAATTCCCTGGCAGACCATTAGTTAAGACTGAATTTTCACTGCCCCGGGTTTAATCCCTGGTAGAGGAACTAAGATCCCGCAAGCCTCTAGGCGAAATATAAACAAACAAGTAAATGAATGAATGAAATCGACGAAGCCAGCATTTTCCTTATGTGAGATAAGGAGGTGTAGGGTCTGCCCTGTTAACAGTGTGTGCTCTGAGCCCTGAGATGCACAATTTTCTGTGCTGTGTGGGGGCCAAGCCTGCATCTTTCATCCAAGCAGGAGGAAGGAACTGATGACCATCCTCCCCAGACAATGATCTGGGATTGCTTTCCATTCCAGTTATAAAGTACTCTTAATAAAGAGACAGGAGGAGGGAGTGGCAGAAGAGGAGATGGTTGGGTGGCATCACTGACTCAATGGACATGAGTTTGAACAAATTCCGGGAGATAGTGAAGGACATGGAAGCCTGGAGTGCTGCAGCCCTTGGGGTTGCAGAGTCTAACACGACTTAGAGACTGAACAACAGCAGCAACTTAATGAAGAGTCTATAAAACATTTGCGTGTATCTTAGAGAATCATATGAATTTTAAAGAACAAAATGAACAGCTCTGAACCTACGAGTGTGCCTCCTTCTCCAGTCACATCCCCTTCTTTCCCCACACAAGTTTCTGCTGCTGACTTCTGTGATAACCATCACTTTTTTCCTTTGTATTTTGCCACCAGTGTTTGCCTTTCTAAACAATAGGCTCAGGCTTGCCTGCTTTTGAATTTTGCACAAATGATATAACCTGTGTACCTTAAATGATGGCTTGTCTCTCACCCTGGGAGATACCTGATGAAAGTTAACTGTACTTTGCCCGTTTCCAGCACATGGTTCTGTTTGAACTGAGTGTAACACAGCTTATCTCCCCATCCTGCAATGGTGGGCATTTGCATGATTTCTGGCTTGTTACTATGAACAGTGCTTCTTGAATATTCTTGCTCGTCTCTTAGTGCCAAGTGTAAGCTTTTCTCTAGGCCCGAGTGTCTGAGAGCCTAATTGCGGAGTCATGGACTGGGTTTGAGCTCAGTTTTGCCGAGGTGACACCAGGGTTCTCCCAAGGGGATCCAAGCTGTGCAGGAGACACCTGGTACTCTCTGCCCTTAGTGCTGTGAGATGCCAGGGCGTGGAGAGAGAGCTGATAAGAATTTCACTTTGCTTTTCCCCAGTTACCAGCCAGGTAGGCACGTTTTTATTTATTGGCCATTGACATTTCTCCTTGTGTGAAGAGCCTGTTCAAGACTTAACCATTCTTTTCTGTTGGGATGTTTATCTTAATCTTATTTATTCATAGCATGTGGTGGCTCAATGGTAAAGAATCCACCCACCAATCAGAAGACATGGGTTCCATTCCTGGGTTGGGAAGATCCCCTGGAGAAAGGAATGGCAACCCACTTCAGTTTTCTTGTCTGGAGAATCTCATGGACAGAGGAGCCTGGGGGGCTACAGTCCATGGGGTTGCAAAGAGTTGGACACGAGTGAGCAACTGAAGATTTGTTTATCTGTTATCTATCTTTGATAGTATATGCTGAAATATCTTCTTCAAATTTATGTCTTATATTTTCACTGTCTTTATATTTTTACATCATCAGAAGTCTGTAATTCCTACCTAAGAGAATTAATCAGTTTTTTTCCTTTATACTTTCTTTGGCATGGAGGGTGGAGGGAGGATGAGTCATTGAAGAAATCTTTCCACACCCCTAAGATAAAGAATATATTCCCTGTGTCGATTATCTTTGAAAAGCTTTGCAGTTTTGTTTTCCCGTCTGTCCTTAAGTCACTTGGCCTCAATTTTGTATATGCTGCCTAGATTCTCCTATGTAGATATCCAGGTGTCTCAGCACTGCTGGTTGTAAAGTTCGTCCTCTCCCTTCTGCAGTCTCTCCATCTCAGTCCTATGTCACATGCCCTGGTGCACAGGTCTGTTTCTAGGGCTCTCAGTTCTGTGTCACCAGCCTGCTTAGTCATCGTCACACCTATATTCCTCTGATTTAATTATCACAGCCTTATCGTGAGTCTTGATAAATGGGTCTTGGACTTCTGATATGGTCTGGAATCTCTGTAACCGATACTCATTGGCCACAGAGAAGGTTTCATGAGAGTGTATGATATGACTGTGGATTTGTGTGTTGTGGTCTGCTGGAGATGAGGAGAGAGTTGGGGCCCAAATCCACATGTGTGTATTGGGGAATGTTTATTTTTATAGCTAATTTTAAACTTAGTAGTGTGTGTGTGTTCAGTTGTGTCTGACTCTTTGCCATCTCCTGGACTGTATCTCGCCAGGCTCCCTTGTCCATGGAATTCTCCAGGCAAGAATACTGGAGTGGGTTGCCATTAACTTCTTCAGGGGATCTTCCTGATCCGAGGATCAAACCCTGGTCTATTTTGCAGGCAGATTCTTTACCATCTGAGTCAACAGGGAAGTCGAGTCACCAGGGAAGCCTAAATAAACTTTATTTTAGAATAGTCTTATATTTACAGAAAAGTTGGAAAGTTAGTATGCGGTTCTCATATACCCTACATCTAGTTCTCCCTATGTAAAGAAATATTTGTTTGTTTATGACTGCACTGGGTCTTCCTTGCTGCATGTGGACCTTCTCTAGTTGTAGAAGGCAGGGGCTGCTCTCTGGGTGCACTGCAAGGGCCTCTCAGTGCAGTGGCTTCTCTTGTTGCAGATCACAGGCTCAGTAGTTGTGGCAACAGGCTTAGTTGCCCACAGCCTGTGGGATCTTCCCAGACCAGGGCTCAAACCAGTGTCCCCTGCACTGGCACATGGATTCTTATCCACTGTGCCACCAGGAAGCCCTGTTTCCTCTACTTTTAACATCTTACAGTGTGGTACATTTGTCACAACTGAGCAACCTATCAGTTCAGTTCAGTTGCTCAGTCGTGTCCGACTCTGTGACCCCATGGACCACAGCACGCCAGGACTCCCTGTCCATCACCAACACCCGGAGTTTACCCAAACTCATGTCCATTGAGTTGGTGATACCATCCAACCATCTCATCCTCTGTCGTCCCCTTCTCCTCCTGCCTTCAATCTTTCCCAGCATCAGGGTCTTCTCTAATGACTCAGTTCTTCACATCAGGTGGCCAAAGTATTGGAGTTTCAGCTTCAACATCAGTCCTTCCAATGAACACTCAGGACTGATTTCCTTTAGGATGAACTGGTTGGATCTCCTTGCAGTCCAAGGGACTCTCAAGAGTCTTCTCCAACACCACAGTTCAAAAGCATCAATTCTTCAGCGCTCAGCTTTCTTTATAGTCCAACTCTCACATCCATACATGACTACTGGAAAAACCATAGCCTTGACTAGATGGACCTTTGTTGGCAAAGTAATGTCTCTGCTTTTTAATATGCTGTCTAGGTCGGTCATAACTTTCCTTCCAAGGAGTAAGCATCTTTTAATTTCATGGGCCAATCACCATCTGCATTGATTTTGGAATCCCCCCAAAATAAAGTCTGTTTATTTTTTTTTACTGTTTCCATTGTTTCCCCATCTATTTGTCATGAAGTGATGGGACCAGATGCCATGATCTTAGTTTTCTGAATGTTGAACTTTAAGCCAACTTTTTCACTTTGCTCTTTCACTTTCATCAAGAGGCTCTTTAGTACTTCTTCACTTTCTGCTATAAAGGTGATGTCATCTGTGTATCTGAGGTTATTGATATTTCTCCTGGCAATCTTAATTCCAGCTTGTGCTTCATCCGGCCCAGCATTTTTCATGATGTACTCTGCATATAAGTTAAATAAGCAGACTGACAATATACAGCCTTGTCGTACTCCTTTCCTCATTTGGAACCAGTCTGTTGTTCCATGTCCAGTTCTAACTGTTGCTTCCTGACCTGCATACAGATTTCTCAAGAGGCAGATCAGGTGGTCTGGTATTCCCATCTCTTACAGAATTTCCCACAGTTTATTGTGATCCACACAGTCAAAGGCTTTGGCATCGTCAATAAAGCAGAAATAGATGTTTTTCTGAAACTCTTGCTTTTTCGATAATCCAGCAGATGTTGGCAGTTTGATCTCTGGTTCCTCTGCCTTTTCTAAATCCAGCTTGGACATCTGGAAGTTCATGGTTCACCTACTGTTGAAGCCTAGCTTGAAGAATTTTGAGCATTACTTTACTAGCGTGTGAGATGAGTGCAGTTGTGCGGTAGTTTGAGCATTCTTTGGCATTGCCCTTCTCTGAGACTGGAATGAAAACTGACCTTTTCCAGTCCTGTGGCCACTGCTGAGTTTTCCAAATTTGCTGGCCTATTGAGTGCAGCACTTTCACAGCATCATCTTTTAGGATTTGAAATAGCTCAACTGGAATTCCATCACCTCTGCTAGCTTTGTTTGTAGTGATGCTTCCTAAGGCCCACTTGACTTCACATTCCAGGATGTCTGGCTCTAGGTGAGTGATCAAACCATTGTGATTATCTGGGCTGTGAAGATCTTTTTTTGTACAGTTCTTCTGTGTATTCTTGCGACCTCTTCTTAATATCTTTTGTTTCTGTTAGATCCATACCATTTCTGTCCTTTATTGTGCCCATCTTTGCATGAAATGTTCCCTTGGTATCTCTAATTTTCTTGAAGAGATCTCTAGTCTTTCCAATTCTATTGTTTTCCTCTATTTCTTTGCAGTGATCACTTAGGATGGCTTTCTTATCTCCCTTTGCTATTCTTTGGAACTCTGCATTCAAATGGGTATATCTTTCCTTTTCTCCTTTGCTTTTTGCTTCTCTTCTTTTCACACCTATATTCCTTAGTTATTGACGCTTCATTATTGACACTTTTATTAACTTTATTGATTGTATTGATACTTTATTATTAACTAAAGTCCATACATTACTGAGGTTTCACTACTTTCCCCTCATCCCTTTTTTATTCTGGGATCCCATCCAGAGCACCATATCACATCCAGTAGCCAGGTCTCTTTAGGATCTTTGGGCTGGGACAGGTTCTCAGACTTCCTTTGTTTTTGATGACCTTGACAGTTTTTAATACTGGTCAGGTAAGTCTGGAGATTGTCTCTCCTTTGGGGTCTGTCTGCTGTGTTTCTCGTGATTGGACTAGGGGTGGGCATGTGTTTAGGGGAAGAAAACCACAGAAGTGAAGTGTTCTTTTTGTGACTTTATTACCAGTTAAGCAACGGTTCATGTTATCAACAGGATAATATCCCTGGTGAGGTGGACCTTGACCTCCTGGCCGAGGTGGTGGCTGTAAAGTTACCCTCCCCTGCTCTTTGGAAGGCGGTCCCTGGGCACAGCCCACACTTGAGGATGGGGATTGTGCCCCACCTCCTTGAGGGAGGAGTCCCGATATAAGTTATTTGTAATTCTTCTGCAGGTGAAATTCGTCTCCCCTCCATGATATTTGTATTTAGTCATTTTATCTGTGTCAGTGTGGACTCACAGATATTTATAAGTTCAAGTTATAGTGCAGTATTGTGTTACTTAACTTGTTGCTCAAATTGCTCCAACTTTGGCCTCTGGGGGCCCTTTCTTTCTGTTGCTCCTGTGTTCCTTGAACAAATTCCTATCATTTTGGTTCTTGAGCACTTCCTTACTTTTTGGCACAAGGAGATGTTCTAGACTCATCTTGTATGTTTTAGGCTACAGCTCTAGACTCAGCCATTTCTCCAAGCAGCTCTTGTCACTTCTACTGGAAAAGGGTATTTAGAAACCAAGATCTGGGATGAGTGTGCTAATTGCTACTGGAATGTCATTGAGTCTAGATAAACAGAGCTAGGAAATATGTGTATGGATGCTAACTGGAGTATAGACTCACATGAATCTATTAATTATTTCTATAATCATTCATTTGTATCTATATTAAGATAAACGTAAGTTTATACTGATGCCTCTGACTCTAATCCAAAACCACAGAACTCTTTCTAACCTTCTTTAGGGGGTCAGGGAGAGATTTGTAAAAAGTCAGCAACTAACACATAATTAAGCAGAGGGACAAGCTTTTGTTCCTGGAGATTTTCTTAGAATATACTAGTCTTTCATCTTTCACTTTACATATTGCCCAGACCTTTCAAGGTTCAAAATGTAATTTCTGTGAAGAATTATAGCCATGTCAGTCATTACTTTCAAATGGCATAATATTTGCTTAAGTACTGTTCACTTAGATAGTGGACTGAGTCATCACTGTCAACCTGAACTGAATGCTTACTGTGTACCAGAGACTGTTATGAGTAGTTTATCTTAATCTTCACAGCCCTTCCTGTGAGAGTTACCATCATTCTCCCAACTTACCAATAAGGAAACAGAGACACAGACTGAGGAGCTCACCCGGGTCCTGTGGCTGAGAAGGTGTGGGGCCCAGCTTCAAACCCAGGTATCTGTCCCAGACATCACTTTGCCGACTAAGGTCCATCTAGTCAAAGCTGAGGTTTTTTTCAGCAGTTGTGTATGGATGTGAGAGTTGTACCATGAAGAAGGCTGAGCACTGAAGAATTGATGCTTTTGAACTGTGATGCTGGAGAAGACTTTAGAGTCCCTTGGATTGCAAGGAGATCAAACCAGTTAATCCTAAAGGAAATCCACTCTCAATATTCATTAGAAGGACTGATGCTGAAGCTGAAGCACCAATACTCTGGCCACCTGATGGGAAGAGCGAACTCACTGAAAAAGACCCTGATGCTGGAAGATTGAGGGCAGGAGGAGAAGGAGGTGACAGGATGAGATGGTTGGATGGCATCATTGACTTAATGGACATGAGTTTGAGCAAACTCTGGGAGATAGTAAAGGACAAGGAAGCCTGGCATGCTGCAGTCAGTCCATGGGGTTGTGAAGAGGTGGACATGACTTAGCGAGTGAACAACAACAGCATCTGTCCCAGAGCCGATGTTCATGCTTTGTTCATCTCTTAAGAAGTAGGAATAGGATCTGACAGAGACAGTGATTTCTGAATTACTGAGAGAAAATAAAGGGTAACCGATTTGATAAAGAATTTCAAGCTAGACTTTTTTTTCCAGTGGTTTCTCTGGCCTCTTGGGACTACCCTATGTTTCTGTCTAGAGAAGGCATATTAGGAAGTGGAGGAAACAGCCAGACCCCCCTTGAGACCCTGTATTTTCTGCTCAGTCCTCATTCAATTCAAATTGTGACATTTCCCTGAGAAAACAGTCCATCTAAATCTGTGGCAGGAACCCAACACTGCTTGTTTGAACTTGACACCAGGAATGTGGCCCAGTGGATAGCATTTACAGATACATATTAACAAGCAGGCTTGGCCCTCTGGGAGCAGAAATCCTTCCCAGAGTACACATGCCAAGTGCTTTAACTGTAAGTGGTTAGAATCATTATAAAGAGTTATTGCCCAATCAGATATTTATTTCGAAGATAGTAATTCTTTTTTTTTTAAGTTCATTTAAGTTTTAGTTCCACCTTACAGATAAGCCAATCTGAGAATGTAAAAGTACTGGCATGTTGAACAGAGATTTTGCAGCTTCACTTATTGCTAAAATGTTTGCCTCTCTGGGTGTTACACAAATATCTTGGATATTTAGATAAAGTACGAGCTGGCAGGAGCACAGTAAGCCTTGATTATTCATTTCAGTAGCTGCTCGAGGGAACTGGGGAGACGGAGACCACTTCAGGGCACATGACAGCCTTTGCAAACAGCCTGCAACCTGCCTCTGCTGGGTCTTGATGGGATATTGCAATTTCCATTGCTTTTGGCTAGAATGCCTTAAACACGTGGGAGGTTTTGACAAAAAGTAATGCCAGCAGACAGTCAACAGCTTCTCCCACTCATGGTGCTGTGTTGTGTCCTCATAGCCAGCTGAGTCAGCGATATAAGCTTGACCTTGGAAGGGGGCTATGGTTGGAGGAGAGAGTAAACTTATGGGGCAGATATTTTTCAATGAAAAGGTAGCTGTCTTATTCCAGGTGGTTGGCAGAATATCAAATGCTTGCTCAATGCTGGTATGGTATTTTAGAAATATAATGTCCACACTAGAACACACCAGAACCACTAGCTCTTTGGGACTAGCTCGAGAGGCCATTATTCTTTTATCACTTGTAAAATGGTGTCTGATAAATGTATACTTTATTATGTCCTGGGTATACAGTCATTATCTTAATATAGATATCCAAACTATGGACTTCATAGTGTCAGATTATGAATTGCATAGACTGCAAAAATGTCAAACTCAGTATCTCACAGTCTACCTTCTATGAGAGTTGTTCTCAAGCTATCAAAAGTGTTAGAAGATATTCAGAAGTTGCTACAATGCCCATTTCTGAGATGAGCCCACTAAACATTCTGATTCAGTAGGTCTGGACACAGGGGTCTTCATTTCTAATAAGCCCCGAATTGTCATGGGATCGGAGGTCTGTAGAACACAGCGGATATCAAGTGGCATCCTCTGAAGACATCCAGAGAACCTTTGTGACTATTATCACGAGTCAGAAGAAGAGCAGGAACCTTGGATGTTTGTCATTTCGCTTCTTCGTTTTTAGCATCAAAGTGTTTTGTTTTTTAACATATGTGTTTACTCTTCTGGGAGAATGGAGACTTTTGTGCACTTTCTCTAAGACACCTGAAGACGTCTTAGGAGGTGTGGTTGGGTTGTTCTGCAGTCACCCACGAACTCTTTGGGCTCACATAGTGACCCTGCCTGCGGAGTTTGAGCCTTCCTCTCTCTCCACACGCCAACACTGCAGATAGTAATCATTTCACCCTGACCAATCTGATGTGTGAATAATGTGATCTTCGTTTTCATGTACATTTCTTTCATTGCAAGCAGGATTAGGAAAACTAAGATTATCTCCTGAAGAACTAACCTTTACTTATATATAATAAATAATCAATTAGGAAATCAAGTTGAAGTGGAAACCCTCTTTAAACAGCTATGTAAATCTGAGTAATAGACTTTTTTGCTGTGTGTGTCATTTTTTAAATTTGAAATATTGTTAATTCCCAGGAATGAATTTAGCAAGAATTGAGCTAGACCTATATAGATAAATGTTACAATTCTAGATAGTGTAAAGAAGGTGCTTTTTCCTTGGATAAGAAAACTGATTAGTATTGTAGAAATGTCAGTTTGTTCTAAATTAAATCATGGATTCACTGAGATTCTAGGTAAATTACCTCGAATAATTTAAAGTTACATTTTAGAAAGAGTTTTACAAAATGATCCTAAAATTCACCTAGAAAGATAAACAGGCAAAAATAGTATTGCAAGGACTAATCTCAGCATATATTAAAATATATTTTAATGATTCAGTAATAAAACAATATTTGGCCACCTCATGTGAAGAGTTGACTCATTGGAAAAGACCCTAATGCTGGGAAGGATTGGGGGCAGGAGAAGAAGGGGAAGACAGAGGATGAGATGGCTGAATGGCATCACCGACTCGATGGACATGGGTTTGGGTAGACCCCGGGAGTTGGTGTTGGACAGGGAGGCCTGGAGTGCTGCAATTCATGGGGTCACAAAGAGTCAGACACGACTAAGTGACTGAACTGAACTGACTGAATAAAACAATATAGCATGTCACAGAAATGGACGGAAAATCACTGAGCAGACCACAGAACCCAAGACATAGGGTGAAATATATAGGGATATTTAGTATACAGTAAAGGTGATATTTAAATAAGTGCAAAAAAGGGGATAGTTCAGTACATGGTTTGGGGATCATTGGGAAAAAATGAGAGAAAATAAATTAAAAATGGATCAAGAATTTAAGTGCAAAGTAACAAAACCATAAACGCTGGAGAAAGCAGTTGAATCTTTAAAAATAACCTTGGAATGAACTATTTAACAATAATGCAAAACTCAGAAGACGTAGAAGAAAATGATCAGTAAGTCTGATTATATAAAAATTCTTGTATGGCAAAAAAGCCACAGACAACATCTAAATACAATTGGTAAGCTGAAAGAAATGCAGAAAATATATTACAAAAGGTAGATTCCTTAATATGCAAAGAGCACTTACAAATAAAGAAGAAAAATCCAAACAATCCAAACCAAAGTGTGCAGAGAACAAGAATTTCATAGAACAAGAAGTATCTGTGGCTTATAAAAAGTTGTGTTCCATCTCTGAATAAAAGTTACTCTGGATTAATGTCAGATTTTCCTCAAGGAGAAAGAACTTTATGATGTAATTTTACTCTTGGAGTGATTTATGAAAGTTAGTGTATCCAATATTTTGGCCACCTGATGTGAAGAACTGACTCATTGGAAAAGACCTTGATGCTAGGAAAGATTGAGGGCAGGAGAAGGGGACAACAGAGGATGAGATGGTTGGATGGCTTCACTGATTCAATGGACATGAGTTTGTGCAGGCTCCAAGAGTTAGTGATGGACAGGGAGGCCTGGCGTGCTGCAGTCCATGGGTTCAAAAAGAGCTGGACACAACTGAGCAACTAAACAACACCAAAAAATGTATTTAATGCTGTAGCCTGTGTTCTCTGTTCTTCTGTGGAGTAGTGATGCCTTGCCTGGGAGCCTTCCTGGGCCATTAAACAAGGGGCATGAGTCAGATAAACCTCCTCAGGCTCGGAGGTACTTTGAGCCTTCTGCTTGCCTGTTCCCTCTGCTTGATTCATTTCCTCAATCTTTGGGACTATCTTTGTAAAGATTTATTCTGGAAACTTTGGTCTATCTTATCTATGTGCCAGGTACTGTTTTGAGCATTTTGTGATATCAACTTATATTTAAATCGGAAAGGCGTTCATGCCATCTGGCAGCAAGGGGGCTGAGACCTGAGCGAGGGAGACATGAAGAAGCTGGTCACTGAAGCAGAAAATCTCACTCCCGTGAGCAGCAGGCTGGGCTGCCTTTCTGACGTGAGTGCTGTCCCGTGACACATTGTGAACGAGAGTTCAAGGCCAGAACATTGCACTTCTGCATGGGAGGCTCATGGAGGTCACCGCTCCCTGCTGTCAGGAACAGCACCGAGGGCGGAGTGCTGGCCTGCCCCGGGCTGCCAACTAGTGCCTTCTTGGGGTCCCTGCCCCCCTCTCCCCTTGCCATCCGTGGAGGAGGCTTGTGGGAAATTAAATAGCTCGAGACTGGAATGAGTCAGCTGCTGCGTTGCCGGGTTACACCCGCCAACAACAAAACAAGGACCCTCGTTGGGCAGCCCAGCCTGTGGAGAAGTCTGGAGCTACAGGAATGTGGGTTCCCACCCTCCTCCCCCGTGGGGAGCCTCCCAGAACCGGTGGCCTCTGCCTGGATGGCCGGTGTGTGGACCTCCCTGCAATGTGACCTCCGAGGACTGTTGGAGCTTGAGGCTGGGGGAGATGCCCCCTCTCGTGTGTTTTTCAGCCCTAAGTCTCCCTCCTTGCTGGGTGAATCTTCGCCCCCTCCCTATCCACACTCCCCATACTTCCCCTGAAGTCTGACTGGACCCTCTGCCTGAGTTCTTCTCTCTGCTGAAGGCCACTCGCAGTGACGGTCACCCTGCCGTTCAGCAGGTGCTGACTGCCTCGTAGGCGCTCGACCCTGTTAGGATTCCAGTGTTTGTGCTCAGTCACTCAGTCATGTCCGATTCTTTGCGACTCTGTGGACTGTAGCCTGCCAGGCTCCTCTGGCCATGGGATTCTCCAGGCAAGAATACTTGAGTGGGGTGCCATTCCCTTCTCCAGGGGATCTTCCTGACCCTGGGGTTGAACCTGGGTCTCCTGCATTGCAGGGCGATTTCTTATCATCTGAGCCACCAGGGAAGCCTCCCCCAAACAAACCATGGTCCTGATAGTAAGAATCCACAGCCTATTCGGGTGACCAATCTCACCAGGGCTCTGGGCTCTCAAGGAGGGAGTGCTGCGCTACACTTGCTAGGAGGCCTCATGTGAACGGTCGTCGGGGATGCAGAGGGTGGACGAGAGCAGGGGCCCAGAGATGGACGTGAGCTCCGGAAGCAGCCAGGATGGCTGTCGCCTCGGCATGAACAGGGAGGTCTAAGACAGGAAGCCTCTAGGTCCTGCTAAGGTGCTGGGGTTTACAGGTTAGAAGACATGGAGGAATTCTGTTCACAGGATCATTTGGTTGATTTGTGTGTTGCTCCCCTCAGTGGGCCTGGGGGTGATGACTGAAAGAGCTGGAGGACCAGTCAGAAGCACCCACAGGAACCTGGGTGAGGCACAGCATTTCTGGAAGTCGTGCCTTCCTGGATGTAACTTCATCTTGAAAGTCTAAAAGTACTCTTTCCCATCAAAATCGACCCTCTGTATGCTTATGCGTTGGCTTGAGTGGACTCACTTCAGTTTACCTATTGAAAGCCTAACCAAGCACCCAGCCTATGGCAGACACTCGGTGAATATTTGTTGAAAGAACTGAAGGAAAGTTTCTGATGCCGTGGTCTTCTGTGAGGGTGATCACAGAAGGCCCATCTCCGAGGTGCCCTCCAACCCCCTCCTCGGGCTGTGCGTGACCTCTCCTGACTCAGCCAAAGGGCTTCCGGAGACCACCCGTTGGTCACAAATCTGCTGGAGGCCTGAGGCTGCACACGCTCACCTTCCCAGGGTCTCCTTTCAGATGGTAGTTGTACTGTTTGTTCCAACAGCAGTTCCCTGACACCCGTTGAGTGTCCTGCAGTCCAGCTCATTTCTGATGCTAGTCACGGTTCACTGATGAGGGAGAGGGACGCCCCTGGCCCCTCAGGCTCCTGGGGCTGGAACCTTGTCTTCAGGACAGGCTACTCTTGGCCCCTGCCACCAGCCCTGCCTGCACTCTGGGGACATTTCTTTGACTGTAAAAACTGAAGGAACAGCCTCGGGAATGTGGGTTCCTATTGGTGGTTGGTTGGGAGCAGGGCGAGCAGAACCTGCTGGGCTGGCCCTGCCTCTGCCCCAAGTCGCAGGGTCACCTTGGCAGGTCATCTGTTTAACGAGATCTGTTTCTAAACCTGGGGGAAATCGGAGGACACGCTTGTCCTCTCTCCACCTTCCAGGGCCCACCATTGTCAGCTGTGAGAGCATCTGCCCTTCTAGAAGGCTTCCCGTCACCCTCTGGGTGGATGATGTGGATTTTGTCATGAGTGACTTTGTTCTCACCATAATCCTGGTAGACAGTATTCTATTCCTCTTGGTCTCCTGAGAAGGACACACTGAAGCCTGAACTGACCTTCCCTCCCTTGAGGGGAGGGGTCTCCGCAGCTTTCAGGGTGGCCAGAGGGCCCCCCACACACAGCTGTGAGCACACACAGTCTCCTCTGCTCCACCTTAGTTCAGGGAGGAGCCCCATCCTTTGAACTTTGGTTTGATAAAGACCGCCCGGAAGAAAAAGAGAAAAAAAAACAGTAGAGTAACTTGCCAAACTGAACCTAGGAAAGCCCTCTTCTGGGATGTTTCATCTGTAAAATTCATTGCCACCAAAAGACTGAAGACTTTTTTTTTTAATAACTGAGAGGCCTGGAGGCTTGTCTGTTAGAAACTAGGACGAGGGTAGATTTGAAAGGGTCATTTTGCCCGGGGTGTCCTTGGTAAGAATGATAAGGCAAGTTTAGAGTCCAGCCGACACGGCTCAGGTGTCCACGTGGCAGTGGGTCCCACACCACAAGAGGGGTGAGGGTGCACGCCCCCTGGGGGACCATTGTCAGGCTCTGGTCCTCATTCCTGCTGCCCCTGCTGGCCACACTTCAGTGGCCTCCTCTATGGCACCTGCCCGGGTTCCGTGGATCCAATGCTCAGCTCTGTACCCCTCTACTCCTGAGCGCTTACTCTGTCATCTCCGTGTTGCAGACATTACGGTGGTGTGGCTTAGTGTGTCCAGAGGTGTGTGTTTCTTTGCTCTCAGGTGTATATTCCATAAGGCAGGGACTGCCTACAAGAAAGGGCTGGCATACAACCATTCTCTCTAAATACTGGTTGAATCAGTGAATAAACTTCTGGAGAATGTGAACTGTGTCTTTTTTAATCTTTCAATCCGCCCGCAGTATCTTCACCTGAGAAAGTACATCAACAAATGTCTTTTTAATTATTCATCTGGATTGGGTTCATGTCCTAAACCTTTGCGGTAACAGCCTTTTAAAGGAGAAAGTTCAAATACGCTGTTGGAACTGTAAATGTGTTCATGGCCCGTCTTCCAGATCACGTCATGTATTTTCTCTGATCTGTAGAAGGCAATATACAGAAAGTGTAAGAAAAGCACATATGCGAGAATGTGCACATGTGCAATTTTTAAAAAACATTGAGTCATTATTATGGGAAAAAAATTTGGAACCAATCCTAACTAACTCTGAAAGCTAGCCTCACTTGTAATGCCTTTCCTACTGTTCTGAAATTCTCTCCTTTGGAGGGACGAGGGACAGTAGCTTATACACGCATTTCCTGTCTCCATGGATGCCAGAGACTGGGTTTCAAGCTTGAAAAAGCTTCACCCACGTTTCTAATAGTTCCTGGGTGACCAAGTTGTTATTCTAACAGGCCCACGAGGGAGCTGTTTGCACGTGAGCTGTTTCTTTGCTCTGCCTGTTTATTTATTCTGTACAGACGGGCATTCACCTCTGCTGGTCTGCCCTCTTTTCCAGGGAGGTGCCCTTGAAGGATGCCAGGGAGTACGCGGAGTCCATCGGTGCTGTCGTGGTTGAGACAAGTGCAAAGAACGCGATTAATATCGAAGAGCTCTTTCAAGGAATCAGTAAGTATCTGGTTTGTGTTCACATAGTTTGCATCTTTATGCTTCTGGGGCTCAGAGGATAAAAGCCACGGAACTCTAGAGCAGAGCGTTTCCTTTGAGTCAGTTTATCTGATACTGCAGCCTGGGTTCCTGCAGACCCGCTCAACCCCTCTCTGTTCGCTGTCTCCAAGAGTCTGTGCTTTCACCTGTCCGGTCTGTGTTTTGCTACTCAGAATGAAGTAACTCCGTTGCAAAATAAAATTTATTTTACTTACAGAATTATGTATTCTATAGCATTTTATGTTTGCATGTTGAGGGGAGGAAAAAGAAAAGAGAGAGTGAGAAAGATATGGAAAACCAAAGTCACCCATGAAGCTGAATGACTCTGGGCAAAGGAGACAAGAGAAGCTTGTAGTCATTTTTTATGTCTGGTGATCATCAACAAGAATCAGTGTCTCCCTTCTATGTGACCTGTGGGTAGAGAATCAATGTGGAAAGGTTTTCCTCATTCCTGATCTTTTTTTTTTTTAAATCAGAGTATAGTTGATTTACAATATCATGTTAGTTTCAGGTGTACAGCAGAGTCATTCAGTTATAGACGTGTGTGTGTGTCTATATGTGTATTCTATATATGTATGTATTCTTTTTCAGATTCTTTTCCTTTATAGGCTATTACAAGATATTGAGAAGAGTTCCCTGGGCTATACAGTAGGTCAGTCGTGTGTATATGTCACCGTGTACCTGTGCAGCTTCCCATATTTTCCAGAGCTCTCTCCCAGCATCAGTGCAGCTCTGTGTACCTGAAATTCACCTTGGGATTTCTGCTGGAGCTAGGAGACCGCCCAAGGTTTATGCAAAGTCATGTTTTCAATAAAAAATGACGTAAAGACTTCACAGAAGAAAACAAGCCTAAATCCAAGCATTAGTCTCTTAATGCAAAAGATATTCCTTTGCACGGCTCAGCCAGTATAAATCTCTTCATGCATATGAGGTCTTTTTTCTTTTCCCCTCCATGTGGCATGTGGGATTTTAGCTTCCCAGTTAGGAATCGAAACTGCCCCCTATCCCCTGCAGTGGAAGCACAGAGTCTTAACCACTGAGCTGCTAAGAAAGTCCCTTTCTTTTTTTTTTCTTTTTCTATGAGGTCTTTATGGCTCAAAATGATGGGGACTTTGCATAAGGAATTCCTGAGAGCCTGGTGGTCTGCTTCACTTAGGAAAAACAAATGTTTTGCTTATGTAGTGCTTAGTCACTTAGTCGTGGTGTCTGACTCTTTGTGACCCTTTGGTCTGTAGCCCGCCAGGCTCCTCTGCCCATGGGATTTTTCAGGCATTTTTCTTATACTGGGTGATTACGCCTGAAATAAATAATTGCTTCAATGTTTACTAGCTCATTAATGACCCGTTTGTCTTATGAAATCATCTCTGTTATCGTCCCTGCTTTACATGAGGACACTGAGATGAGGAGAGGTTTGCAACTTACTCTGGGTCACAGGGGGTCAGTCCTGAGAGCAGGACTCCAGAACCCATGCTCTGAGCCTCCAGTCTGTCCACTTCTTATTGCAGATGGCAGCTTCTGCTAACGTTATTCATGATGGTGATAAACAGGAAATGACTTAACTGCCCAAAACTTGGGAAATGATTTTTTGATAATCCTGGAACACCAGTATAAACTAGTGATTAAAAACAAGGATGTAAATCTGTCTTTACTGACATAAAAAGATAAACTGTTGTGTGTGAAATAGAAATTGCAGAGCACTTTGTATAATATCCTGATTTTATAAAATGTGAACCATAGACTACATTCCCTGGTGGCTCAGATGGTAAATAATTTGCCTGTAATGAGGGAGACTTGGGTTCGATCCCTGAGTTGGGAAGATCCCCTGGAGGAGGGTATGGCAACCCAGTCTAGTATTCTTGCCTAGAGAATCCTCATGGACAGAGGACCCTAGAGGGCTGCAGTCCATGGGGTTGAAAAGAGTCAAACATGACTGAGCGACTAAGCACATAGACTATGTAATTGTAAATATATTCTTTTGGGCAAAGAGTCAAAGGGAACACACATGTTAAAATGTTAACAGTGGTTGTTTCATGATAGTGAGGTTGTAGGGGACTTAAAAAAAGACTTCGTTATGGAAAAATGTAAACATATACACCAGTAAACTGAAGAATGTAGTGAACATCAGGTACGGTCATCACTTGGTGCCCTTGGAGGATTGCTTCCGGGACCACCGACACCCAGTCCGAAGATGCTCAGTCCCTTGTATAAAAGGGCTTTGTATTTGTGTATAACCTATGCACATCCTCCCATATACTTTAAATCATCTCTAGATTGCAAATGATACCTAAGACCGTAACAATGCTATGCAGTTGTAAATACAGTGTAAATGCTATTCAAATAGTTGCCAGTGTGGCAAACTCCAGTTTTGCTGTTTGGAACTTTCCGGAATTTTTTTCTTGAATATTTTCAGTCTGAGGTAAGTTGGATCTGAGGATATAGAACCTACAGATATATAGGGCAGACCATACTCATAACCAAGCTGCCTTCATCCATACCCTACACTTCCCCCAGGCCGCCCCTCCCCCCACACCTGTATTATTTTGAAGGGAATCCAGGACACCATTTCATCTGTAAATATTTTCAGTATGTAACTTTTTTTTTTTTACAAAGCAATTACATGGTGGCATTCATCGTCATAATGCTATTATCATATTAATGACATTGAACATGTGATGTTCCAATTTTTAGTAGCTTATAATTATCAGAAACAATTTGTTTGCATTTAACAGTATGTTTGGATCAGGATGCAAAAAAGCTCCATGTATAATGATAAAATTAGCTGATGTGCCTTTTAAGCCTCTCCTTCACAGTAGGTTCCCTCCATGCAGTTTCTTTATTTGAGCAATTAGATCATTTGTCCGGATCCAAGTTTGTTGTTCAGTTGCTAAGTTGTGTCTGACTCCTTATGACCCCATGAATTGCAGCACGCCAGGCTCCCCTGCCCTCCACTATCTCCAGGAGTTTGCTCAGACTCATGTTCATTGAGTTGGTGATGCCATCCAACTACCTCATCCTCTGTTGCCCCCTTTTCCTGCCCTCAGTCTTTACCAGCATCAGAGTCTTTCCAGGGAGTCAACTCTTCATATCAGGTGGCCAGAGTACTGGAGCTTCAGCTTTAGCATCAGTCCTTCCAATGAATACTCAGGGTTGATTTCTTTTAGGATTGACTGGTTTGATGGCATTCCATAGCATGAGTAAAAATTTGTTAATCCATTCACCTACACATTTGGGTGGTTTTCAGGTTTTAGTGATTACAGGCAAGGCTGTGATGAGATTTCAAGGACAAGTTTCTGTGTGGATAAATGCCTAGAAGGAGTGTGACTGGCTCCTATCATGGGCAATAGTCCATCTTCTGAGGGTCCCCCATTTTTCATCCCAACCCCTAATCCCGAGGAGCTCCAGTAGCTCCAGCTCCTTGCCAGCATGTGGGATGATCAGTTGTTACATTTCAGCCACTCGGATGGGAATGTGATGGTCTCTCCTTGTGGTTTTGATATCCATCTTCTGACGACCGACAGTGTTGAGTGCGTGTTCATGTTCTTATTCACAATCCCTGTGTCTCCTCTGGTGAAATGTCTGTTTAACTTTTGCCCATTTTGTACTGATTTGCTGTTTTTCTAAAGTATTTGTCTCTTTTGACTGTGCTGGGTCTGTTGCTTAATGCGGGCTTTTCTCTAGCTCCAGCATGCAGGGGCTGCTTTTCGTTTCAGTGCGGTGGTTCCTCTTGTTGAGCATTGGCTTCCGCAGTTGCAGCATGTGGGCTTCAGAGTCTCAGCTTGCGGGGTTAGTTACTCTGCAGCATCTGGGCTCTTCCTGGACCAGGGATCGAACCTGTGTCCCCCTGTGTTTGCTGGCGGACTCTTAACCACTGGACCACCAGGGAAGTCCCTTGAGTTGTTTTCTTGTTTCTTCACTTAATGATCAGCAGTGGCTCGTCAGCTGTAATAAATGCTCCCCACGCATGCCTAGGTGTTAAAATAGAGGACACTGGGGGTGAGGGGGAGGAGTGTATGAAAACTCTCTGAACTACATGCTTGATTTTTTCTGTAAACCTAAAACTGCCCCTCCCCCCAAGTATAGTCTACTAATTTTTTTAAAAAGGGAAATGGTGCCTTTGAATAGCAAGGAAGCCTAATGATTTTAAAGGAACGTAAGCCCCTCCACATTGAAGACGTTTGGTGTTTTGGATTCAAGGTCAGTGGTGATCTCGCCCCTTATTTCCTTCTTTGCTGGGGCACTACCTTTCCCACGCTCCTGGACTTGAACTTTAGTTTTCTTCCTCCCTCTCTCACCCTCCTGCCTCCGATCAGTTGTCACGTCTGCCAGGTATCTTCCTGCAGTCCTCGTTCCCTCCCTATGTTCTACTTCTCTCATGGCACTCTCATTATCCCCGACCAGGATTTCCTGCCAGCATCCTGGCTGAATCCACTTCCTGAATCCTATGCCATGCTCATCCTGCACAGAGCGTTAGCGCCTTCCTAGGTCTAGACGCTAATGTTCCAGGTTATCTCGCAGTCCCAATGTTGTCTTCTTGAAGGCAGCAAAGGACAGTTTAGAGGATGACCTCAGGTGTCACAAGTGTGGTGCCAGCCCCATTCTGTATTCCTGGGGCAGGGCCACCTGATTGTGAGCTCTGCAATGGGTCAGAGAAGACCCCCTCCACGCCCCAAATAGAGAGACTGGGAGATCGTGATTAAGAGCAAATGCTGCCGAGTCCTAGTAAACAGAGTCAGTTTGTTAGTGTGTTAGTCACTCAATCGTGTCCGACTATCTGTGACCCCATGGACTGTAGCCCACCAGGCTCCTCTGTCTATGGGATTCTCCAAGCAAGAATATACTGGAATGGGTTGCCATTCCCTTCTCTAGGGGATCTTCCTGACTCAGGGATCGAACCCAGGTCTGCCGATTCTTTCTTGCAAGGCAGATTCTTTACCATCTGAGCCACCAGAGAAGCAGGTAAGCATAGTCAGTCTACTTCTCTGGATAATTCAGAAAATCAGAATTGAGAAATGGAATGACAGGCAGGTACCAGCCCTCTACCACCCATCGAACCAAAGCAGAGCCTGGTAGATACTGAGGCCGAGGTGAGAGAGGGAAGCACCCAGACAGCAGCCTGGCAGGAAGAAGACGCCAGGCCTGTGCAGGAAGCGGCCGGTCCCCAGGACAGCTGCCGCTGAGTGTGCTGTTTTATTTTTGTTGTGTATAAAAGAGTCACAGCCCCATTCCAGAGCCACCACGATTTACAGTTTACAGGCTTGGAATCAGTTTACTCCCATAACTTTGTTCTTGAGGAATCATTTACAAAACCTGCTTTTTCTCTGGGCTGTCAACTTTCAGGAAGACAGAACTCAAAAAAAAAAAAAAAAGTCTTTAACTTTTCCTGAGCAGAATCTTGCACAATCCAAACCTTATTAAAATAAACACCCTGCTGTGGGATTTATCCTCCAGAGGACCTGTTTGGAGACTGTGCTCTCAGAGGACATTTTGTAATAGCACAGACATGCTCGGATGCCCAGAGCCTTTTCAGATGTGTGTCTGTGTATTTGCCCTATTCTGTGCCCATGTAATTAATACTGATTCAACAGTGTTCCAAGGTGATTGCCTTGGTACCGAATGCTATGGCATTTTCTGGAACTCTCCTTTTGTGTAAGTATATTTAAGCTTTCAGTAAGTTCCAGGTAACTCAGACCACAGGATCCGAGTCCTTGGTGTGTTTCCACAGTGCTGGTGGCTTCCTGCCTTTTTTAAGGGGCTTGCCTCATTGTTGTTCAGTCGCTGAGTCAAGTTTGACTCTTTGCAACCCCATAGATTGCAGCACACCAGTCTTCCCTTCCTTCGCTATCTTCTGGAGTTTCCTCAGACTCATGTCCATTGAATTGGTAATGCCATCCAACCATCTCATCCACTGTCACCCCCTTTTCCTCCTGCCTTCAATCTTTTCCAGCATCAGGGTCTTTTTCAATGAGTCAGCTTACTGGAACTTCAGCATCAGTCCTTCCAAGGAATGTTCAGGGTTGATTTCCTGTAGGGTTGACTGGTTTGGTTTCCTTGCTGTCCAAGGGACTTTCAAGAGTCTTCTCCAGCACCACAGTTTTATGACTCAAGAAATCAGAAGTGTATTGCAGTACTTCCCTGGTGGCTCAGCAGTAAAGAATCCGCCTCCCAATGCAGGAGACTCAGGTTCGATCCCTGGGTCAGGAACATCCCCTGGAGAAGGGAATGGCAACCCACTCCAGTATTCTTGCCTGGAGAATCCCATGGACAGAGAAGCCTGGTGGGCTACAGTCCTTGGGTCACAAGCAGTCAGAGCGACTAACATTTTGCCCTGCTTGTTTATGGCATTAAGATACTGTCTCCTATGAAGAATGTCTCTAGAGGCTTTCCTGTTAACACTCTGAGTGTGTTGGCAGGATGAGGGATGGAAACCCAGTGTTAATAGGCAGCGTTGCTGGGACCATCGCAGTTCCCCACCCAGGTCTATTTTAAGAAGCTGAGGCCTCACTGTTGCTGTTGAAACTGAGAGACGGTCGTTCCAGTGGGCGGGTAGGGAAAGGCCAGGAGCGAGCAGTGGGCTGATGTCTGTGTGGAGAAGGCGGATGCAGAAAGCCGGTTTTACTTTTCATTTCCTTTCTATGTTTGACATCACACAGCCCAGGCTGGGGGGTGGCATGGTGGAGGGACACTGGGAGAGGTAGTCCCTCTACCTAGTTGCAGCCCGCAGGTTGTGCACATGACACTGGGGAGCGGGAGCAAGCCTCCATCTGCACAGGGGCTCAGCTGGGAACAAGAACTCACCTTTGGCCTCCCTTCCTTGCAGGTCGCCAGATTCCACCCCTGGACCCCCATGAAAACGGAAACAGTGGATCCATCAAACTGGGGAAGCCAACCTCGCAGGCCGGCCGTCGGTGCTGCTGACCTGGGGCTGGGTCCCCTGTACTTGACAAGGCCGGAGCTCCCTCCCTGGGCGCTGCCTCGGGGCCTCCCACCCTCAGTGGCCTGGCCCCTGGCTCAGAGGGAGGAGAGCCCTGCAGAGAACAGAGCAGGAAATGTTCCTGGAAAAGGGTTCTGGGAAACTCTGGGAAAACCTGCCACCCCGCCACAGAAGGGCCTTTGATGTGTGAAATTCACTCAGAGGGAACGAATTTTAAACATTAAGTGTAGTTGAGTTTTTTTTGTTAAAAGCCTTAAAATATTCTTAAATTTGTACAAAAGTCTTACTGGCTTATGTGTGTGAGAGTCTCAGGTGGTGTTCCACTCTGATTTCCTGTGTTTCTAATCAAATGTCAGGAACTTCTTCAGTGCTGTCGCCTTAGGTACTCCACCAACCTTTGCTGAAAGGTTCGCTTAATTTTCCTTTCAGTGGGGTGTAATTGGACCATCTACGGTAGAACTCGAGCTTGTTATGAA
The DNA here is from genome assembly GCA_007570785.1 of Antilocapra americana. Lineage (NCBI taxonomy): Eukaryota > Metazoa > Chordata > Mammalia > Artiodactyla > Antilocapridae > Antilocapra > Antilocapra americana. The sequence continues at coordinate 38,973,251 of ML662445.1, forward strand.
AGTGGAGAAAGATGTATTAGGAACTGTTGTCTACATCTCTGACTTTTATTCCATGAACATTTTCCAAGCCTTGGTCATATAAACCAACCAACCAAACCCGACTACAGTATTTCACGTTGTGCTGGGAGTTGGAGGCCTGGTGTTGGAAATCATTTGGAGTCATTACTGTGTGAGCAGTGACAAATGTAGGATACAAATGTTATTCCAGAGACCACCTGGTTTGCATGACCTGCAGGGTAATAAATCCCCATCTCTTAGGGAAGTTTCTTACAGAGTGTTATTTTACTAAGAGAGTGTGACATAGTGCCATATCCTGGGAACAAATTACCTGGAGGATGTTTGAATCTAAATTGTAGGGCAAACTTCTCATATTAAACAATATCAATGAATAATTGATTACAGAAAAGCCAGCCAGAAGAAGTACCAGCACAGTAAGATTCTAGACGCCTGCCCCCTCCATCTGCCCCTCCTCCCTGCCCCGCCCAAAACTACGAAATCAGAGGGTCTTTAAGAAGAGGCCAAGCTTTGGTGGGGTGGGAATTAAGGTTGAACAGAAGTCTACCCCTGGAATGCCTGTTAGCTGGGAATGGGCTCCAATAAACCTTCCCTTTACAGACTCCCTGTCAGCTCAATTGTTTTGTGCTCAGTCCTCTCTGACTCTTTGTGACCCCACTGGACTATAACCTTCCAGGCTCCTCTGTCCTTGGGGTTCTCCACGCAAGAGTACTGGAGTGGGTTGCCATTTGCTCCTCCAAAGGATCTTCCCGACCCAGGGATTGAACCAGCGTCTCTTATGTCTCCTGCATTGGCAGGCAGATCCTTTGCCACTGAGCCACCTGGGAATCCCAATGAATTAAAGATGTCTGAATCCAGTGGAAGAGAAGGGAAGAAAAATTGTCCCTATTGAAAGTTCACATCCTGTTTTCTTTCTAATTTTCATAGAAACCTGGGATTGAGAAGTGGTTGTTTTCCTAGGAAGGGTCAGGATGGGGAGTGAACCTGGAGGAGATTTAGATGGTGCCTTTTGTTGGGTGAGATGAGACTGACCAGGTAGTGTGGTAACAGGGCCAGTTGGTACCTTCAAGGCTCAACAAACATTCATTGAAGACCTATAATGTAGAAATCAAGAAAGAGATCATGAGCCAATGAAAGACCTCTAACTTTCTGTAACTTGGTGTGAGCCATTCTTGAGCCCTGCCATGCTGGTCCCATCAGACCTTGATGGTTGGGGATACTGTCTGCCATTCAAAAAAAGTGAGTCCTTGCGAGATCAGGGCCCTACTCACACTTCTTCGCATGGGCTGCAATGAAGAAAACAGTTTGAAATCTCAGACTTAGGTTTTTTTCAACTTGAGGATATGTTGTCAATTTGATGCTCTTACCACTTCACTCAGCTTGCAAGAATCATTTGATAATCTTAGGACATGGAAGCTGAAAACACTTATTTTTGGTTTAAGAGCTTAAACTCCAGATGAGTTACCCTGAAACTATTGGCAGGTTGGAACTTGGATACCTTGGTAGGGCCTTTGCAGGGTTTTAAGGATTTTGTACACCTTGTCAACATTATGGGCTCTGTGATTCTGCTTGCAGGCTGAGCCATTATCTTGCCTCTTAACAAAGTTTAAAAAAAATGTGGGTTGCACATTCAAGTGACCTCGTTCCAGGTGGCATGCAGGCTTATTTTGGAATCTTTCATCATCTGGCAGTCCCCAAGGACCAGAGCTTGTCTCTAGACAAGGTTGCCTAGCTAAGGAGATGCATGACCCTGAGGAGTTTGCAGCTTTGGGCCGGATGTTCAGCACTCCCATCTTGCATAAAAGAGCTGGTCTTAACCACGCTTAGCAGGCTACCCACCCGTGAGCCTATGGCTTAGTTTCAGAAGCCCACGTGGATGGGAGTTACTCGTTTGCCTTTCTGTGCAGCCTTAACTTTTCAAGGGGTCGGCTGGCCATGTGCCTGTAGTTACTCCTTGGAGCAGTTGTGGAAAGAGAAGATGGCCCTCGGGCACATAGACATTCACAGGAACGCAGGGTCTTTTCTGAAGACTGAGGCTCCAGCCTTGTCCACAAGGAGCCTTGCTTATCTTCCTTTATTTTGCCTTGAGATTACTTTCTGACTGTTCTAATCTCTGAACCATAACCGTATGATGTGATGTAAAGGCCTGGACATTAGTGTTGTTCCAAGTTGTCCAGCAACGTCCTTCACCCAGTTTCCCCAAATGTGCTCTTCTGTTTTCCTTCCTCTCCCGTGTGGTACGCATGCACACATCGTGTGTAAATACAACTTCAGATTTGTTACAGTGACATGTGATCCATTTTCCTGGCTGAGTGTGGCTCGTGACTCAGTCGTGTAAATCGGGCATGGGCTCTAAGGGGGATTGTCTCCCCATGGGAATCCCCCAGGTGGCAGTGGAATCATGCCAACGCTGCACGCACATAATTGAGCTGCCATCTTTATAGTGGGGAGTGGTGCGTCGGGGGACTTTCTTGCAGACCAGAGGAGTCTGGAGAGCTGAAGCCAGCCGTTAGCCAAGCAAAGGGCTGGACCACGTAGAGGACCCAGGGGGGCTCAGGTGACCGAGGTGTGTCCCCTGAGGTTGAGGAACGTGACCTGCGATGGCCCAGTAGGCTCGCCTCAGGGCCCTGCTTCTCTCTACTCTGTGATGCTCATCACAACTTGAATAATGAGTGAAAGAAAGGGCTCTGAGCCACATTCAGCCCCGCTAGGTTCTGGTTTAACCTTTGTTACTAAAACCAGACCCAGAGATCCAGTGTCAGCACTTGACTGTGTACACTGCCCCCTCCCTTGTGTTTTCATAGGGGGCCTCTGTCTGGGCTGGACCCAGTTCTCACATATAGAAGACGCCGCTGCAGACCTTAGGACCTACGTGTCCACCTTGTATTCTGTAGTAAAGCACTGCCTTCCACGTCGTCCAATTGTATCTGTTATTTTTGGTTTAACGCACACTGATTCATACTAATAAATATTTTATGTTGTATCAAGTTTGTCCTTTTCTTACTATAACATGGGGTTGAATAATTGTTATTTTTTAAGTCAGTTGCTGGCAGAGGGCGGAGGGGTTGGAAAAACAATGTCTCTAAGCCTCAGTTTCCTTATAATAAGATGCAGAGTGTAATTCAAGTGCACCCTTACCCACAATTCTGGAATCTCAAAAGCCTCAGAAGGGACTTTTTCTGAAGTTTGATACAGACTCCTCTGGCTGTAAAACCAGAGCTGAGCAGATGTGATGTTCTTTGTGGTTATTCATCCCACCAAGGAGAGGTTGCAGAAATCCTGCCATTTGCTCATCGGTTGATCCTTGGCTCTGCTGTAGGCTCTGTATAGATGCACCAGATTGCTGTCAGAAAACCCAAGCAAGATTCTGAGTTCCCAAACCCCTGGCCCCAAGGTGTCACACGAGATACAATATCCACCATAGTCATGAGAAACTGTCGATGGGGGCTCTGGGCAACCATCGGGGCCGTGTGTACACAGACTCCGACACCTGAGGGGTCTCCTGGGTGGGCTGCACAGGTTTTACTCGACAGAGAACATGTCCTTCAGTCCTGGCACAGAAGCCAGTGCTCACAAACAAGACACTCGAGTATAGGGACCTGCTCTGCCCCAGCTGCTGTACCAGGTGTTTTACATCACATGACCTCCTTCTGTTTTCACAGTCCCTTTATTAGGCAGATACCACGATTGCATCCATTCTACAAATGAGGAAACTGAGGCCCAGGAAGTTAGTAAGTCATGTAAAACCATAGACTAAGAAGAGCTGTTGTTGTTTAGTCACTAAGTTGTGTCTGACTCTTTTGTGACTCCTTGGATGTAGCCCACCAGGCTCCTCTGTCCATGGGACTTCCTAGCGCAAGAATACTGGAGTGGGCTGTCATTTCCTCTCCTGGGGATCTTCCTGGACCAGGGATCGAACCCACGTCTCCTTCATTGGCAGGCAGATTCTTTACCACTGAGCCACCAGGGAAGTCCAAATTAGGAAGAGGGGAGGAGCCAAATGTCAGCTTCTGTTATTTTTTTCTTTTTCAATTAAGATTTTTAAAAAACTTTTAAGTGGAGATGTAATTAACACATGTTAGTTTCAAATATACAAAACAATGACTATATTTGTTTATCTTGTGAAATGATCACCATGTAAGTCTAATTAACATCCATTACCAAACATAGGTACAAATTTCTTTTTCTTGTGATGAGAACTTTTAAGATCTACTCTCCTGGCAATGTTCAAATAGGCAGTGTGGTATTATTAATGATTAATTACATATTAATATATTGATTGAGAGAAGGCAATGGCAACCCAAACTCCAGTACTCTTGCCTGGAAAATCCCATGGACGGAGGAGCCTGGTAGGCTGCAGTCCATGGCATCGATAGGAGTCAGATGCAACAGAGACTTCACTTTCACTTTTCCCTTTCATGCATTGGAGAAGGAAATGGCAACCCACTCCAGTGTTCTTGCCTGGAGAATCCCAGGGATGGGGGAGCCTGGTGGGCTGCCGTCTATGGGGTTGCACAGAGTCGGACATGACTGAAGCTACTTAGCAGCAGCGGCAGCAGCAATATATTGATTAATTATAGACACCATGCTCCTGGAGGGATTTCAGCCTAAGGAACACGGTTTTACTCTGGTGACAGCTCTTTCGATTCCTGCCCTTTCTCCATGATATGTGGGTATACAGGGCTATGCTAACTCTGGCTGATTGTGGGTACACAGGGCCGTGTGTGGACTTGCTGTTCCTGAGCTCCATGCCTCCTGCTGGTTCCCAGGTGAGGCAGTTGGTCTGGCCTGGTCCTGGAACTGGGAGCTGTTAAGGAAGGAGGAGGCTGTCTGGGATTGGGTCACATGCTGTCATCTACTAGTCAAGCCTGTGCCCCTGGTCCTTGCCTCTCGCTGCAAATCCCCCTGCACTGTGGCTTCTTTGTTCTCGAGCTTCTCCTGGTTAGAAGAGAAGCTCAAGTCTTAGAATATCACAGCCCCACTTGGGGTGTGAGGACCTCCCTGGCCCAGCAGTCTGCCCATCACCCTTGCTGCCATGGGCACATGGAGCCCATATGGCTGTGGCATTGTCTAGCCTTCCAGGTGGTGCGGGAGGCAGATGCTCCTTCACTTCCAGCTTTCCTCTGAACACATCCAACCTGGGTCCTTGCTGAGGCTTCTGCCTGGAGAGGGGCGGCCAGGATTCTCTGTCACATGGATTGGGGGCCATGTTCTCACTACTGCCTCTTCTCAGTTAGGGAACTCCTCCATGTTGTAATCTCCCTTCCCAACATCCAAACCGGACATCTGACCAGCAGGTAGGACTTTGCAGAAGAGGGTGATGTAGTTGAGAGGAGACCTTGTTGTTGTTTAGTCATTCAGTTGTGTCCAACTCTTTTTGACCCCAACTGCAGCACACCAGGCCTCTCTGTCCTTCACTATCTCCTGGAGTTTACTCAAAGTCATGTCAGTTAAATGAGTAATGCCATCCAACCATCTTATCCTCTGTTTCCCCCTTCTCCTCCTGCCTTCAATCTTTCCCAGCATCAGGGTCTTTTCCAATGAGTTGGCTCTTTGCATCAGGTGGCCAAAGTGTTGGAGCTTCAGCTTCAGCATCTGTCCTTCCAATGACTATTCAGGGTTGTTTTCCTTTTGGATTGACTGTTTTGATCTTCTTGCTGTCCCAGGGACTCTCAAGAGTCTTCTCCAGCACCACAGTTCGAGGAGATCACAGAGGAGACCTTAGTAGATGGTTGTGGTGGCCGAGTCATAAAGAGAAGGCTGGGGCTGGGGAGTCCTGGAGAAAGGGGGTAGGAAAGGTGGTTTCAAGCCATCCTCCTGGATGGGGCACTCGGCAGGCAGCCCAGACCAGTATCAGGAGTGTGGGCTTGGAACCTGCCCCACAGATGAGCTCTGTGACCTTAAGTGGGTCCCATAACTTCTCTAAGGCTGAGTTTTCTCACTTGTAAGGTGGAGATCATAATGGGACTTACCTCAGTGGTTTGTTGTAGGAAATAATGCCTGTGAATTCATTTCAGGGACTGGGCATGGCCCCCCACACAGAGCAGCCCCCAAACCCAGAGTGTCATGAAACTCTCGAATGGGACACTTGTGAGAACAGAGAGGGCAGGCTGGCTGTAGGCGCCACCCCAGTACAGGCTGTTACTCGACATATGATGTTTGGTTGGAGAAGGTCAAAGGGGATGGCCTTGCTGGTTCCATGAGGCACCTGTGAAGTAGGGGTGGGTAGAGACCGAACTGGAAATGGAAAGTGATGAAGCTGGGGTCCTGGAGGAACCGGAAATGAGATCAGACAATCAAGCAGAAACAAATGAAGGTGAGGATAAAGGGCAGGAGGAGGGAAGGGGGCTGCTTTGGGGACCCGTGTGCTTAGGGGGTCAGCTGCAGTGTCAAGCTAAGCAGAGAAGTTTGTAGTTAAAGGAAAAAAAATCTAGGTGATGATTATGTGTAATCACATGCTGGTTGGTCTTGTGTGGAATGTGAGTATGCAAATGAGTGTATCAGTTAGAAGACTACCTTCATGTGCTCTAAGAAGGATGCCTGCTTGTCTTCCTCGGAGTAGACGATCAGAATGCTTTTGTTTCTTCTCTGACATTTTTATTTTTTTTACCTTTTTCTTCAGAAAGTCCATTATTACAGGTTATGTTCAGCCATGTGACTCTCCAGGTCCCAGCACACACCCTGGAGGCCTTTGTCCACGAGGTCAGCAATGTTCAACGTACACATGTGGGGGCATCCAAAGCCCTGCAGGCCGTGGACACACTCCCACCCGAGCAGAGCGGTGATACCCCCAGCTCTCCAGCCCAAGTTGTCCTGCCCAAGCAGGGGAACTTTCTCAATTCCTCAGCAAAAACTGTCCCATCTGAGCAGGCTGACACTGCCAGTTTCCCAAAAAAGACCATCCTATCAAAATAGAGGGAAATTCTTGATTCCCCCCAGAAGAACATCTTGCCCAAGCAGGCTGCCAGCCCCAATTCCTCAACCGAAACCATTTCACCAAAGCAGGGTGACATTCCCAATTTCCCAGAAAAAACCATCCCACCAAAAGAGGGTGACATTCTCAATCCCCCCAGTAAAACCACCCTGTGCAAGCAGGCCAACACCCCCAGTTCTTCAGAAAAAACCACCTCGTCCAAGCAGGGCGATACCCCCAAGCCCTCAGGCAAAACCATTTTGCCCAAGGAGGCTGACGCCCCCATCTCCCCAATCCAAACCATTCTGCCCAATCAGTCTTATGCTTCCAAATTCTCAGAAAAAACCATCTCAACAAAAGAGGGTGACATTTTCAACTCCCCAGCCAAAGTCATTCCATCATGGCCGGTTGACTCCCCCAAGATCCCGGCCAAGATCATCTCACCCAAACAGGCTGACTCCCTTAACTCCCCAAACCAAATCCTCCCACCCAAGCAGACTGACTCCCCCAATTTCCCAGGCAAAATCATTTCATCACAGCAGGCTGACTCCCCCAAATTCCCACTCAAAACCACCCTGCACAAGCAGGTGGACATCCCCACTTCTTCAGAAAAAAACATCTTGCCCAAGCAGGGCAATACTCCCAATTTTCCAGCAAAATTCAAGCAAAGCAAACCCCACAAGTTCACAACCAAAGCCATTCTGCCCAAGTGGGGTGACACCCCAAAGTCCTCAGCCAAAACCATTCTTCCCAAGGAGGGTGAGACCCCCAAGTCCTCAACGGAAACCATTCTGCCCAAGGCGAGTGAGATCCCCAAGTCCTCAGCCGAAACCATTCTGCCCAAGGCGGGTGAGACCCCCAAGTCCTCAGTGGAGACCATTCTGCCCAAGGTGGGTGACACCCCCAAGTCCTCAGTGGAGACCATTCTGCCCAAGGCAGGTGAGATCCCCAAGTCCTCAGCCGAAACCATTCTGCCCAAGGCGGGTGAGATCCCCAAGTCCTCAGCCGAAACCATTCTGCCCAAGGCGGGTGAGATCCCCAAGTCCTCAGCCGAAACCATTCTGCCCAAGGAGGGTGAGACCCCCAAGTCCTCAGCCAAAACCATTCTGCCCAAGGCGAGTGAGACCCCCAAGTCCTCAGCCGAAACCATTCTGCCCAAGGAGAGTCAGACTTCCAAATCCTCAACCGAAACCATTCTACTCAAGGAGGGTGAGACCACCAGGTCCTTAGAGGACACAGTCGGGCCCCCAGAAGGCAATAACCTGCAGTCATCAGAGGAAGACACAGAGTTCCTGGATGAGGACCTGGTGAAGGTGATCCTGAGCAAAGAAGACTTTGAGGTGGCGCTAAAGGAAGCTGGGGAGCGGCTGGTGGCTGTGGACTTCTCAGCCACGTGGTGCCGGCCCTGCAAGACCATCAAGCCCCTCTTCCAGGCCCTGTCCCTGAAGCACGAGGATGTGGTGTTCCTGGAAGTGGATGCTGACGAATGTGAGGAGCTGGTGAGAGCATACAAGGTCGACTGCATTCCAACCTTTCAGTTTTATAGAAAAGAAGAAAAGGTGGGCCAGTTTTCTAGTGCCTTGCATGAAAAACTTGAGACACTCATTACAGAATTAAAGTGATCATGTGTTCCAAAAGCATTAGAAATAGTTGGATATTCATAGCTTCTGATTTTCTTGTTTATGAAAAAAGATGAGGGGTGGAGAAAGTGTGTGTTCAAGCGGCACCTGCTTGTAAATCAAAAACATTAACTCTACCCTTTCTGAAAAGCCCTAATGCCTATTGTGCCCATGTTCTTGATGGAATGGGTATGAAATTATAATATCATTTCCTCTGATGTAGATGTGAAGTCCAGTTGTCTCCTACTTCCCCTCAGCTTTTTTTTTTTTGCACTGCACGGCATGTGGAATCTTAGTTCCCTAACTAAGGATTAAACCTGTACCCCCTGGACTGGAAACCCGAAGTCTTAACTGCTGGACCATCAAGGAAGTCCCTGTCCCCTATTTTTTTAATCTTGATTTTTTTTCACTCACTCTTGAAAAAAATTTTGTCACTCACTCATGTAGTCCTAGTGGCAACATTGAAAATTTAGATAATTCTTTTGTTGTTGTTGTTCAATAGCTAAGTTGTGTCCAACTCTTTGCCACCCTATGAACTGCAGCACGCCAGCCTTCTTTTCTTTCACTATCTTCCAGAGTTTGCTCAAACTCATGTCCATTGAGTTATTGATGCCATCCAACCATCTTGTCCTCTGTCGCTCCCTTCTTCTCCTGCCCTCCATCTTTCTCTGCATCAGGGTCTTTTCATATGAGTCAAACAGGAAATGGAAAGACTGAACATCAACATTTTACGAATCAGTGAACTAAAATGGACGGGAATGGGATAATTTAATTCAGATGACCACTATATCTACTACTGTGGGCAAGAATCCCTGAGAAAGAATGGAGTAGCCCTTATAGACAATAGAAGAGTCCAAAATGCAGTTCTTGATTGCAATGTCAAAAATAACAGTGATTTTGGTTCGTTTCTAATGCAAATCATTCAACATCACAGTAATCCAAGTCTATGTCCCAACCTCTAACGCTGGAGAAGTTAAAGTTAAATGATTCTATGAAGACCTACAAGACTTCCTAGAACTGACACCAAAAGTACTCTTCTGTAGAGGAACATGATTTAATGATGAGTGGGAATTTCTTCTTTGATGTTCATGAACCTTTGGGATTTCTGATCAGATACTTAGGGAAGTAAAGAATATGAGTCACGTATCTAACCTCCTTCACGTACAAGGAGTGCTACGGAGACGTCAGGGAATTTCACAGGCTCTGTCAACCTCTAAGGGGTTCATTGGAGTCAGAGCTGAGATGCAGGCCATGGTTCCAGGTTTTAAGTTCAGACCTCTTTCTACTGACCCATGCTCACACAGTCTAAGACAACGCAAAACTTGTGGTTTGCTGCGACCAAGAGCTTTATGATTCAAACTTCAGTTAGCGTGGCCCTTGCTGCCGTTATGGCATCAGCACCCTAGTAGCGAGCTCCTGCTTTGTCATTCTGGCAACTGGGTTTCCGGCCCTGCTCTCGGGCGTCTCAGGGTATGTATGTATGTACGTATATGCGTATGTGTGTACGCATATGGGCTTCCCAGGGGGCTCAGTGGTAAAGAATCCACTGGCCAATGCAGGAGACACAGGAGATGCAGGTACTGTTCCTGAGCCAGGGAGATCCCCTGGAGGAGGAAATGGCAACCCACTCTAATATTCTTGCCTGGGAAGTCTCATGGACAGAGGAACCTGAGAGGCTACAGTCCATGGGGTTGCAAAGAGTCAGATACAGCTGAGTGCACACACACACACACACACACACATATACATATATGCATGTGTATACATGTAGTTAAGGGAGGAGGTACACAACTCTGGGAAGGCAATTCTGGGGGCCTGAGACACCAGGAGCAAATGGGTGGCTCTTGAGGGTCTAGTCTGATCCAGGGAGGAAATCTACACTATAAGAGAATTGGTCCATGCTCCTCAAACCACCTACCTCTGCACCATTCTCTTGACTGGATGATAATCAGACAGTGGCCAGGACAGAGTCATGTTCTCTGTACTCAGAAGACTCAAATATGGACACTCCACTTTGCTAACTAAGAATCATGTACTATAAAAAATGAGCCAAGCAGCTGTTGTCACCTCTAATCTTTAGCATGAAGGAGAAAAAAGACACACTTCTAATTAGGAGCATGATTCCAGACTATTGTTTTGGCTGTGAATGATGATAAATCTAACTAGAGTCTTTGTAAGAATCAATGGAAAATCTTAGTTGATAAAGGAACTTGACAAAATGGTGGTATTAAGAGAATATCCAGAAGTCAATAGTGTCCTTTTGATTCAGTGATAAGTGATTGGGAACCTTCATGGGAAAATAGTGATGAAAAAATAAAATACTTGGCAACAGCCCTAACTAGAATGGTAAGGATGATTAAGACTAAATCTAGAAGCTTGAAGACATAGTCAACAAGTAGGTCTAAATGAAGTGAGACAAGATATCGATTCTTTCCACTTAATTAGTAGACAATATAATTCCTAAGCAACATTTCAATGAGTCATTGGGAGAACTTGAAAAAATACTTAAAAATCATAGATAGGAACAGACAGGAAAAAGTCTAAAAAGAGAAGTAATGAAGAGAAATTTGCCCTATAATTAGTATATAGTATAATTATACTAATATAACGCTAATATACATGTAATTAGTATAGTCATTGTGTATAAATGTGTTACTGATAAGAGTATTGAGGAAGGAAGAAAAGAGAGCAATGAATCATAATAATAGCCAAAAATCAGAATTTGGTGTGTAAATAGTAATATAGGAAAAAGAAAACATTTCAGTTCAAAGGATCATGACTAGATTATTATATTTTTAATTGTATAGCAAAATTTAGATATTTGGGGAAAAAAATCAGCTGACATCCTTATTCCCATGCCAGATACCAAATAAATAAAAATTGGATTAAAAAAATTAAAGAAAACATGAAATCATTTAAAAATTGAAGATTTAGTTAAATCTTCCCCCCATCTGATTCATGTATGGGAAAAGAATTTTTCAAATACAAGTGCAATTAAAGACTTGTGAACATGTAAAACATTTAAACATTCCCATGCCAAATTAGAAACACAATAAGAAACAAAAACTGAGAAAATATTTGCCAAATATATGACATAAAATTCAATGTTTTTACTCTAAAAAGTACTCCAGCAAATCAGTAAGAAAAATGGAGCACCAGTAAGCCAAAGACACAGTTTATATTAGAGTAAGAACAAATGGGTGATAAACATGGACATTTTTTACTGATAGGAAAATACAAGCAAAAGTCACCAAGACTTTGATATCAGGGTTCACTGGGATGCAGGAAAACAGCCAATCACCAGCTGCCAAGAGTTAAGATGCTGCAAAGCCTTGGGACATAGCAGGATAACAAAGGTGCAGATCCTTTGTTAACCTGAGCCTGTGCACCCACCTGCTCCAACTGCCATGGCTGCTGGGACAAAATCCCACACACTGCGGGATTAAACAACAGACACGTCTCTCTCACAGCCTTGGGGGCTGGAAGTCCGAGGTCAGGGTGTTGTCAGGGTTGGTCTATGCCGAGGCCTCTCCTAGGCTTGAGATGGTTCCTTGTCACTGCTTTGTCTTCACGTGCAGGCCTGGCATCTGTGTGCCCAAACCTCCTCCTCTTATGACACCGGTCAGATTGGCCTAGGGCCCACCCTAACAGCTTCATTTTAGTTTAATCTAGTCTTTGAAGAGCTTATCTCCAAACACAGTCATTTTATGAGGTATAGGGGCTGGGTTTCAATGTGTGGATTTGGGGGAGGACATAATCTAACCCTTAGCAGCTCCAGCTGAGGCTCAGGTTCTGGCCTCTGGGCTGCATCTCAAAAAAAAAAAGATCATTTCCAGGGAGATGTAGGAGCTCACATCTGGATACTGCTAATCAGGGAAGGGGGTGTCCTAAGAAACACTGCCTCAGGGCCCCATGGAGTCAGCCCAACAGTGCCAGAGGGGGCTTCTCCAAAGGCCTGGAGGACATGGAACCAAGTGGTCTGTGGTCCCCCTGGAATGCAGGCCTGGAAGCACAGACGGAAAGACCCAAATGCTGAGGCCACAGGTGCAGTGAGGCCAGTCAGTGTCCATTGCTCCAGATGATTCCCCCACCCTGAGAGAAGCCTCGGGGGCTGGGAGGCCCGTCACCAAGCTCCCATACCTCACGGCAAAAGGCCTGCCCTGACCTCTCACCCTCAAGCAGGCTGGCCAGGGGAAGGCCGTGTCAGATCCCCTTCTGCTCCCACTCCAGGACCAGGTTAAACCAGTATTTCTCAAGCCACTGGTCATAAAACCACATGCAGAGCTGCTAAACACCCAGATGTCCAGGCATCTGTTATTGAGAAATCAGATTCAGTTATACATCCAATAGGATTTCCCCTGTAACTATAGGCCTTAAAAGTAAATAAACTCTATGCTTTATTCAAATGACAAATTATAACACTCAAGTTTCACAAAAGACAGCACATGAGAACACAAATCCAAAGAGAGTAGGAAACGCTTATGAGCTAGACACTCAGAAAGATGCAAAGGATATGAATAGGGTGAGAGAGTTTGGGGGTCTGTTTTTCAAAGTGATGCTTTAGAAATGCATTTTTCTCCAAGTGTGGACAATTTAATTTCATGGTGGGGATCCACACAGAGGTTGAATTCTTAGGGGATTCATCCTGTTCTTCGGATGCTTAACATGTCTGTCTCTTTGAGGCGGAAATATTCAAATATTTCAAATAAATTATACTCAGTAAATACGTAAAAGATGTCGGTAGATTGTTGCCTACAGAATCCCATTGTGGTCTGGGGCAGGTTTTTAAGATCTTGGAAAGGAGTTATGAAATGGTACATTCCGTGGAGATAGACGTTAACTAAAAAACAAAATAAACCAAAAAGTACAAGGAGAAGGTGGCTGCAAATTCTAAAATAATAGTGGCACTTTAATCAGGAGCTCCTTTAACACCCATGGTGAAAAGAGTCAGCCACGGCAATGATGAATATAAGGATCAGTGTAGCAAGGAGCCAGGTAAAGCTTCACGGTTCAGGAAGTTCAAGATTTTCAGATTCTAGAGCAGAAGAAAATGATTGATTCGAATATATGAAAACATAGAAAGTGGTGAATATGAGGTTAAGGTTGGTAAAGAGAGGCAGTGATTGAAACAAAAGAAGGTGAATTGGTAAAACTGGGAGAAAATGTGATTTTTCTGTTGCCTATCAGTAGGAACTGTGGTGCTTTTATGCTCAAATGTTGAGTCAGCTTCTTTTAGGTTAAGATGGTGATTTCAAGCAAGAGTGAGATGTGGCCTGGGAAGATGGGAAAGGAGCAGGGTCGCTCTGGCATTGAGCGTGTCCACAGTCTTGATTGCTTTCAGTAAACATCTGGGGGCCTCTGGCCTCCAGAGACCACTTACTGGTGGGGTTTGAGGAGGGTAGATAGGAGGGCAGCTTGAAAGGCAAAGCTAAATGCAGCTCTGATGACTCATAGATCAATATCTTTCATGGACATTAGGACGGCTTGGAGGAAGTCACCAACCAGCTAACAATTCTCAGAAATGGCAGATGAAGCCAGTCGCCTCCCGGAGAAGGTTTAAAGGAGATTTCCTTTAAATCACTCCAGTTAAGGAGGGCAGGCTGTGGTGTGTTGTATGCTCTCACAGACAGCCAAGTAACTGGAATCGGAGAAGCCCCTTAGTGGACTAGTTCTGTATCAGTGGCTTTTGGGGCTCTCCTTCCTATGTTCATCTCCTTAAATAATTTCATCTCTCCCTCTGAGTTCGAAATCACTCCTATGATAAAGGTGATTACTTTCAAATAAACTTTGTTTTTGTATCTGAGATTTTTTTTAAAAAAGCATTTACAAATCTGAGCAATAACCTCACTTCATTTTGGATTGCTACTTTCATATATGCATTTAGATATATTTATATATTTAGATGTAAAGATGCTAAAATAAAATCGGGCTGTTGTAGCCACGTGTTCTGGGAAACAAACTCACTCAGAAGGACAATGCAGATAGTGGAGTGCAGTTTATTACACCGGCGGGCCCAAGGCAGAGTCTCCTCTTAGCCAAGGACCCCGACCAGCATTTGTGTAAATCTTTTATACCCCATGTTTACGTGTCTGAACTCACCACCCCACATTCCTTGAGACTTACATAAACAAATGAGGGGTAAATACAATCACAATAATCTCATCATTCATGTGTTATATGTTCAAACAGTTAAACACCTGGCCAATAATCAATAAGCCCAAGGTTACACTCCAATAGGTACAGAAAAATTTATGGCCTGTCCAGAGACAGGGGTGATTAGTGTATGTTTTCTCTTAAGCGATGAATAACCTGGATAAGATCTTCAAGGTTCCCCTGTCTGGAGGGGGTCTTGTCCTTTTATTGTTGTTTCCATAGGCACTAAGCAGAGTTTAGAGTCCATTGGAGAGGCGGCCGAGCATGACCAGCAAGAACAGGCCTAAGATGGAGTCCAGGCCCTATGAATTCCTTCTTCAGGGCCTGTTGCACATTGGATAACAGCTGCCATCATTTCTCCTCTTCAAGCCCCACCCATAGTACTGATTCTTTCTTTACAGGCTTTACAAAAAGGGCCAAGATTTATTACATATGGTTCAGACACTACACATGTTTATTGTTGATATTCGGGCTGAAGGCAGAAAGATGGGTACATATGTCGGAAATGAGCTCTATTCAGAGCCAGTCGAGAAACTGTTTTGAATACGATGAATATTTGGAAATTATAGGCTCTCCTCTGGGAAAACTGTTTAGAGGTTCGTAGGACACTGAAAACTCCTCTGTTTCCAATTAAAATTAATAAATTGATCTGTAATTCTTGGGACTTTTCTACACCTCATTGACTTGCTTAAATGTGAGATCCTGATAACCCCTATTTCTCTCCCAGATGGAGATTCCATGTCTTTGCAACACTTCAAGTGAAGTACATCCAAACATCCCCTCTGTAGGAGGGAAGAGTTGAGCTGACCAGCAGGGACATGGGGACTTCCTGCAGGTCAAGGGTGAGTAAGGTCTCTCTCATTTCCGGCAGCAGAGGACGCCAACAAGCAGGAAAGGAAGCTGTGAAGATGAGACCCAGGAAACTGGGAGGGGTCTGCAGAAGTTGCCAAAGCCACAGGGGTGATCTGTGGGTACAATATGGAACCTGGTTACTGGACATGGGAATAAGATGAGTTCAGGGGAGATGACAGGGGAAAGGATGAGAAGTGGAAGAGGTGGTCACCTGGGACAAGCAGCGATGGGTGTGGCAGAGGTACAGCGCAGAGCTGGGTCATTCTGGCTTCAAGGCCATAGTCAGGATGGACAAAATCTGATGCTGCTCTTTTAATACATTTCTTGTTTAGTTGCTCAGTCATGTCTGACTCTTTGCTACTCCATGGACTGTAGCCCACCAGGCTCCTCTGTCCATGGGATTTTCCAGGCAAGGCTGCCATTTCCTCCTCCAGGGGATATTCCACACCCAGGGATCGAACCTGTGCTTCCTGCATTGCAGGCGGATTCTTTACAGCTGAGCCACCGAGGAAGCCCTGCCACACACTCATAATTTCTTAAATAAATCACTGGGTTACAGCAGAAATCTAGAATTGTATTGCTTATGAAAATGTGAGAAACTGGAAGGCTGTAACTAGAGTGTATTTACCAGTCTTACCCTAAACTAGGTAATAGCCTGGGTGGCCAAAAACTCCATCTGAAATACAATATGTTTAATCCTGTAATGGGGTTTGCTGTGCTGATGAAAGACAATACAAAGTTTGCTAATGTGTGGGGGAAGGAATGAGCTGGGTCTGAGGTGGCCTTGGGTATTCTGTATACTTCAACTTCTGATAATTTTCAACCCAATTATATTTAAAAAAGATAGAGACACCTAGATTTGTTTAGTAATCACTGGTGAATTTACACATAGCATAGGTAAATGTTACTTTTCATAATGCCTCAGTTATTTTTATAAGAGAATTATAAACGGAAATAATTTTCACATCACATAAAACAATCAGTTGGTTGAATGTTTTATATTTTCAATGAGTAGTAATTATACCTTTTCCTGTTATTACATTTCTCTACCTTGGGTTATTTGTCAGAGATGATTTGAACCAAATTCTGAAGTTGATGTGAAATTTGTCAGTACGCACAGTAGTGGACTAAACAGTGGTTCCAAAGATATTAGATCCTAACCCCAGGAACCTGTAAATGTTACCTCGTTTGGAAAAAGGGTCTTTGCAGATTGTGATTAAATTAAGGGTCTCATAAGGAGAAGATAATCCATATTTATCTGGGTGAGCCTTAGAGGTCTTCAGAGTAGAATTATCCAAGAGAGGTAGAAGGTGAACGACACACACACTCACACATGGACACACACACGTGCACAGGAGAAGGCCATGTGAACATGGGGATCGGGTAAGGACTGCGAGCAACCACCAGAAGGTGAAAGTGTTAAAGAACAGGTTCTTCTCTAGATCTCCAGAGGGACTGCAGCCCTGTTCACACCTTGATTTTGGACTTCTAGCCTCCAGAGCTCTGCGAGAATAAGTATCTGTTGTTTTAAGCAACACTTAGTGGTAATTTGTTACAGAAGCCACAGGAAACTAATATGCTGCTGCTGCTAAGTTGCTTCAGTTGTGTCTGACTCTGTGCAACCCCATAGACGGCAGCCCACCAGGCTCCTCTGTCCCAGAGATTCTCCAGGCAAGAATACTGGAGTGGGTTGCCATTTGCTTCTCTAGGAAACTAATATTTTAATGAATGAAATAACTTTAATGTTTTGCAATAGATGCATAAACATAACACAGTAATGAGAGGTTGGTGTTAGGATACACTGAGGATCAATATGTTCTTGCACCTGAAATAAGCATTTCTAGCATCATGCTTTCTTTAATGGTCTAAGAAGTTTGTATTCTGTCCAGTTATAAGAATATTATGCATATACATCTTTTAATTATTTTCATTCATCATAGGGTCAGGTAGAATGGACATGTTGGCTATTTTTTCATAACCCACAAACCATTGCATGCAAAATACAATTGTATGTTTTATTATATTTCTCTTTTTATTTAGCTCCTGTGCTAGTTTTCTGAACCAAGAGAATGGTCAATATCACAGGTCCCATATGAAAGATGACCTATGAATATTTTTTTTGACAAGGAGATTTTAATTTTTTAAAAAATTTAATTTTATTCATTTGATTTCTATATATATGCATGTATATTCTTTTCCATGATAGTTTAACATGGAATATTCAATATAGTTCCCTGTGCTGTACAGTAGGAATTGTTTAGCACAGTTTAGGAACTGTTTATCCATCATATATATAATAGTTTGCATCTACTAACTCCAAACTCCTAACCCACCCCTCCTCTAACCCCTCTCCTCCTTGGCAACCACCAGTCTGTTCTCTATGTCCATGATTCTTTTTTATTTTATAGATAAGTTCATTTGTATTATATTTTAGATTCCACACAGAAGTGATATCGTATGGTGTTTGTCTTTCTTTTTCTAACTTACTCTACTCAGTTTGATAATCGCTAGGTCCATTCATGTTGCTAAAAAGGCATTATCTTATTCTTTTTCATGGCTGAGTAGTGTTCCATTATATATATGTACCATATCTTTTTTATCCATTTAGGAAGATGACTTATGAATGTTAGCACATTCATCGGAAAGCAAACAAAGCTATAGGAAAACAATGGTGTTGGAGCAGGAGACATTTCTAGGTCTTCCCCCTGGATGGGTGAAAGGGTTTGTGCAGGAACGGAGGAGCAGTTAGCCAAAGGAGCTGCCCCAATAGAAAGCCATGTGCTGGTGCTCTGTCCAGGATCCATTGATGGAAGAGATGCTTAGTCCCCAGGAGGAAGGAAGGGAACACTGCAGAGATCCCCTTAGGACTACCCCCAGAGGGACCTCTGGCCACTGACTTGGGTCACTACATACCAGGGAGAAGGAAACACCCAGATTTTCCAGTGTTTTGCGCACATTCTTAGCTAACATGTATACTGCAGATCAGAAATACCACCAGACATGTATCCCTCAGCCTGCCCCCTGCTATAGGGTGCCTTACCAGTGGCCCCTTACCACCACACCACCCACCTGATGGTCGTTTTCTTGGGCTCTGAGTGTAAAATGCGCATCTCAATGATTTCCTAAGAGAGAATGTACAGTCAGGGACGAAGCACTCTTTACTGCACTGCCAACATGCAGTAATTTATGTGTAAATATAAATTCTGGAACTTATATAATCATTTCCAAATTGCACCATTACTAGGTCATCTGGGCAGGCACACTCTAATTTCAGCTTAATATGTTTCTTCTGAAACTGAACCACACTATAAGCTGGATCACTGATAAACCCCACGCTCTCTGGGCTGGACTTTACATGGAATTACAGACTCTTAAAGGACAAGTCATTCACTTTAAAGTCCACTGCTAGCATCTGAATTGTGATTTCATTCCCACTCTTTAGCCTGACAATTCTTCAAAATTCATGTTTCTATTGATCTTCGGCCAGATTAAAAATAGGATTAATTATATCTTCATTGCCACATGCTTGTTTTATTTCTCTGAGCTTGTCAACTCACCCTCCTGGGCAAGGACAAAGGGCAAGAAGCAGTCTGGCAGCTCAGCCTGCTGTTGACTCTGGTCAGTGCGCAGTGCGGGTGACCCAGGCCACCCTGGAAGGTGAAACTGGCTGGAGGAGGAATCGATGCTGCCGTGGAGCCTGGATGTATGTGTCACTTGTCTTTGCCAGCAGGCTCCAGCCCTGGGCTCAGTCATTTAAAGAGAGCTGGGAGGTGGTAAATGGCATGTGAAAAAGACAGGCATGTGTGTGTGTTTTCAAGGGTGCCAGGCTTTTTAAAAATCACCTCTATAAGGAAGTAAAACCTTGAAATCACTGAGGCTAGGATAGATTAAATTTCCCAGTTTTTTTTTTTAAAATTAAAGTATAGCTGATTTACAATGTTGTTTTAAATTGTTCTTTAAATTGTGCTGTACAGCAAAGTGATTCAGTTATATGTATATAAAATATCTTCTTTTTTAAAAATACTCTTTTCCACTGTAGTTTATCATAGACTATTGAATATAGTTCCCTGTACTTCCCAAGTGGCACAGTAGTAAAGAATCCACCTGCCAATGCAGGAGACATGGGTTTGATCCCTGGGTCAGGAAGGTCCCCTGAGAAGCAAATGGCAATCCACTCCAGTATTCTTACCTGGAGAATCCCATGGACAGAGAAGACTGGTGGGCTACAGTCCATGGGGTTGCAAAGAGTCAGACAGGACTGAGCATTAAGCCCATTGAATATAGTTCCCTATGCTATTCAGTAGGACCTTACTTATCCATTCTATATATGATAGTTTGCATCTGTCGAAAAGCCCTTTAGTTCCAGGGAAGGTCCTCCATCTGAGGAAGCAGCTTGGTGAGTTTCTGTGATACAGCTGTGTGATTGCATTGGGATAAAATTGAATCCACATACTTGGCTTTTATTTCTATTAAACATATAACAAGTAGACAAGGGCTAAAGCCACTGTACCAAGTATAGTGCTGAGGGTATTACAGTGTTGATGCTTCCTCTATCAACTCGAGGTACTTCTTCCATCATACAAACCTGCCAGATGAGTTCATGGGGGTCAGTAGGGTCTGGCCACACCTCCAGATCCACTCAAAAGATGATTTACTCCAGGGTTCCTGCCCACCTCACAGGTGTTCTGGTGGTGGTGTGTGAGCGCATCCCATCCACGTTTAGGCTGAACTTTGCAGGTTCCTGATTGTAACTGCTCAGGCCCCACAAGGCTGGGTTTTTACATAACTCTGGGGTTACCCAGCCTTCACTTAGGTCACAGGCTTAACCCACATGAGTACAGGTCCTTACTTACCTCTGCACTGAGAAGTGACCTGCAAATGCATTCTTATTCCTGTTTTTTAATGTCATGGTTAGAAACTTACTTAATATGCTGACAAGATATATCCAGACTTGAGCGACACACAGGGATCAACAGGAGAACTGGACGGAATTTCTTTGGAAGTAACTATTTGTCAAAGTGTGCTGTTGAGTCTCCAGTGAAGACAGCTTCATTTTTTAAATTATTTTTTTCAGATACATTTATGATTCAAAGGAGATAATGCAACTATATAACCTCTAAAAAGGAGGCAAAAATGAATGTTTACCCCCGCCTGAGAAGGAGCAATTATAAAGTAAATAACAGCAATGGTGACATTTACTATCTTACAAGTGCCAGACATTGTATTCAAATGTTTACAAGGCTTCTCTTCTTTAATTTTTACAACAGTGAATAGTTGTATTATCCCCTTAGAAACTAAAAGGCCAGAAATTGAATCCAGACTGGAGTGAGCCTAAGTTCAGATCCCCAGTACTGCTTTTAAAAGGCCAGGAAAAGTGATGTGAAAAAAAGCCACTGAGAAGGAAGGAGATGGCCAGGGCTCTATTATAGAAGGACCTGATTAACTGTGTGCACTGAACAAAAGAAACACTTTCATTCTTTTATTTTATTGTGATAAAATATCTCTGAAATATTACCATTAAATTTACCATTTTAACCATTTTTTCCAGTGTGCAGTTCAGTGGCAGTTTGTCCCAAACAAGACCTCAAGCAACAATTGAAATCAATGAATACAAAAAACCCCACAAGATTTTATTTTCAGAAAATCCTACAAAATTATCTTCTGTTTATGAAGTATCTTATTAAGAAGATGCCATTTGGTTGTGGATTTAAATGTCTAACAATTTATATACGTGTATGGCTGATATTTCAAAGGGGCTATCAAATTGTGGGATCTATCTTATAACAACCATTTATTAAAAGCTCAGTGTTTGCCAAGTATGGCCCTGAGCACTTTGTACTCATCAGTAAAAGTAAACAGAAGTTGGAATGTTGCCATATTATAGATAAGATCATGAGTATAATTGCACAAACAGGGCAAAAAGTGATGGAGCCTGGATTCTAGTATCAGTTCAGTTCAGCCTCTCAGTCATGTCTGACTCTTTGCAACCCTACGGTCTGTAGCATGCCAGGCTTCCTTGTCCATCACCATCTCCCAGAGCTTGGTCAAACTCGTGTCCGTCGAGTTGGTGATGCCATCCAACCATCTCATCCTCTGTTATCCCCCTCTCCTCCATGAGAACCCCAAGAACAGTATGAAAAGGATTCCAGTATGCTGATAAGCAAATATGTGTTGTCTGCCCTGGGTCCAGGTTTTGGAAGGCTCTCAAAGAAGCCTGTGTTCAGAGACCACAAGGAGTCAGATAACATCAAATGTGGTTCATAGGCATCTTTGGATTTCTTCTTGCTTGCTTTCCTTTATGAATAAATGTATTTGGGGATGTCCCTGGTGGTCCAGTGGTTAAGACTCTGTGCTTCCAATACAGGTGGCATGGGATCATTGCTGGTCAGATAACTAAGATTCTCCATTCTGCATGGTGCAGCCAAAAACTATTTTTAAAAAGAATAAATGTATTCTTACACCTGGGCTTACAGGTGCTCTGGTCTTTGTCACCTACAGAAAGAAAATGGAAGGAACAGGAGGAGAAGACAGATTCAATGGGAAAGGATGGATTGAGGAAAGTATACGATTTTGGAGGCCAAAACTACTGACCCAAACAATCCAAGGAGACATATATGCCTCTTTTTTAGTCCCTGGTGTGGAGAGGGATCTAGCATTTGGTGAGGCTGGGGGCGTGGGGGATTGGCGGTGGAGGGGGGAGATGGACGCTCTCCTGAGCCCCTGATTGGAAATGTGAACTGCTACAATCCTTTGGGTGAAATGTGTGCCATATGTAGCGAAATAAGAAATAGACTTGATCCAGAGGTCCCCACCACTGGGTTTCTCTCTGGGGAAATAAAAGTTTCTTGCAGTAAGGACACATGTTTATTGCTGTGCTGTTTGTTGGGATAAAAGCCTAGGTCAATTTACATGTTCATCAATAAGGGAACAAGTGGTACCTTGGTAGGGTCATCTATTCTGTGGATTCAGCTATTAAAAGACTGAGTTAGATCTTTGCCAGTTGACCTGATTAGATATCCATACTAAACTTGTCAGGTGAATAAAGCAACTGGCTATGTTTTTATATATTTTATAAGAATTCTTATTTAAAAAACCCCAAACAAACTAGCCATATCTGGATAAATTTGGGGAGTGGCACACAACCCAGACAGTTACACTGGTCACCAGAAGTGGAGAGACAATTGTGAGATTCAAGAGGAAGCTTCTTATTCATATGTTTCTTGGGTTGTGCCACTTGTTACAATAGTCACATGTTGCTTTTACAGAATAGAAGATTGAGAAAACATCCTTCAAATTGTTTCTCATAAAGAGTATTCCTTATAGTTTCCATTGCTTTCCATAGTCATACAAGGGGCTTGCCAGATGGCACAGCGGTGAAGAATCTGCCTGCCAATGCAGGAGATGCAGGTTTGATCCCTGGGTCAGGAAGACCCCTGGAGGAAGAAATGGCAACCCACTCCAGTGTTCTTGCTGGAGAATCCCATGGACCGAAGAGCCTGGCGGGCTATAGTCCATGGGGTCCCAAAGAGTTGGACATGGCTGAGTGACTGAAATGTATCCCGGGATACATTTTTTTTTCCCCTAACTCTTCTTCCAGCATTGATTTTATCTGGTGGAGCTTCCACCTGCCTTCTTTTGGAATCTCTATTTCTCAGAGAAGTCTGAAAAATACGCTACAAGGAGTACCCCCAACATACCCACACTTTCATCATTGCTTCCCTGGGGTGCTTCCTGACCTTGTTTCAGGTGGTTCTCACTCTCCATCATAGCTGAGTGTTTTAGAAAGAGTCCCTCATGCGCAGTGACTGTGTTCCATTCCCGTTTTACCCCAGCGCCCCCTTTTACACCCTTAGGTGGATGGTTCCCGGTCTTTGCCTTATAAGACTGCTCAACAGATTTCTACAACTCTCACCTTTCTTGGTTCATTCCTGGCTTCCCTGACACCTCCCTCCCTGCAGCCTCTACTATTATCACTGGCAGGAAGCAGCACAATTAGGTGCTTACACAACGTGGGGGAGGGACAGGCTCTCCAGGGCAGCTGCCGCCCAAGAGGCTGCAGGTCTGACCTCTGACCCGGGGAACTGGACTCTGCACTCAAGCAGGAGCCACTGCCTCTGCTGACCGTGCACTATTTACTGCCTCTGGAGACCAGAAAGCCAGAGTCTGGGCACTGGAGCGCTGCTGCAGAAAGCGTCAAGGCTCCCTGCTGCCTCCCCAGAAAACAGATAGGGGCAGAGAGCTGGCCTCCGTCTCACTTTCACTGGGCAAGGCAATAATTTAACATTGATAAAGTATTAACTCATGTGATTCTCATGACCAACCTTGGAGAGAGCTTTTGTTATTCTTTCCAACTTACAAATATACAGCAGGTACAGAGAGGTGAAGTCAATTGCTACGACCACACAGCAGACAATGGTACTTGAACCCAGCCTGTACTCAATACACTTTACTGCCTCAGTATCTGTTGAAGATATGCTCATTTAAATGTTTACTGAAACAAATTATGCAGAGAATTGTCCATAAATTCATAATTATAGAGCATCTGTATAGTAAAGGTTAACATACTTAAAGATGGAGAAGACAAATGATACTTTGTTATCATTTGTACTGGAAATTCGTGGTGTTTTTTTTTTTTTTATTCTTGCCAAACTCCTAAGAGATAATCTGTACAAAGGTATTACTCATGATTCAAGTGGGCTGAAGTAATATTCGAGGACTTTGTACCTCTTGGACATCTGAAAACTTGGGAGTTAAAGAATATGCTTGATTATCTCTTTGGCTATTACCT
The DNA here is from genome assembly GCA_007570785.1 of Antilocapra americana. Lineage (NCBI taxonomy): Eukaryota > Metazoa > Chordata > Mammalia > Artiodactyla > Antilocapridae > Antilocapra > Antilocapra americana. Next base: position 38,997,591 of record ML662445.1, read on the forward strand.
TAAGGGATCTTTGGGAAGCTGTGTGTCAATGTAGAAACAATAGAAGTCAATTACACTTAAAACAATTGTTGCCTTAATCACTTTCAAGTGTCATTTTATTGTGGCGCTGGGAAGAGCGAAAATGCACAGAAGAGAAAACTGGACAATTCCTCCCTTCCAGTTTAGGTCTATTAACTGACATGAGATGCTCTCACCTATGTTTTCATTTCCTTATTTAACAACAAAAGTAACACTTGCCAACTGTTATGAGGTTGTTCTGAGTAGCGTGTGATGTGTGTAAAGTTCTTCGAAGCGTAAGAAGAAAGGTATTAAAAACACCAAAGTACAAACAAGACTTCTCTGGTGGTCCAGTGATTAAGACTGTGTGTTTCCAATGCAGGCGGTGTGGTTCAATCTCTGGTCAGGGAACTAAGATCCCACACACCGTGTGGCAAAAACACCTAAAAAACGAAAACAAAGCACAAAGCACTTAAATAGTCCACTGTTGAATGAGGGGTAGGTGATTCAAGGGGACTCTGAGTCATTCACAGGGCAGTGCTCTAAAATGGTAATAGAAGAATTCTTCCAAAGAAGTTTCATGTATTCTTAGACTACCAGATATGTAGATTCTTATGCATTTAGACTCTATTCCACTTTTGAAGCTATACTGCAAAGAGAAAATCAGTTGATTGCAGTGGCGATGACTGAAATAGGCAGAGGTTTCTGAAAGATACAGATGTGGGAAACTGGAATATATCTATTCCCGGTCTCCTGCTGAACTCCAATGAACTTCCTCAGGTGAATATGCCAACCTGCCCTACAGCAGGGAAATTGGCAAAGCCCTCAGCTTGCTGGGTCTGCTACCTGGGGTTCCCAGTCAGCTTGCTGGGAGACAAGTGTTCATCTGGTCATGGAGGGGCCAGTCAGCCAGGCTAACTTACCCATGGATTAGAGTTCTGCAGCAAGCCGAAAAGGAACTTGACTTTGTGATAGCTTAAGGGTCGTCAGTTCACGACTAAACATATATGGGACCACATACCAAGGGGAGATTGTCAACCTCAACTATTTTGTTTTTAAATCTTAAAGCCTCTTGAACAGATTTTCTGTATTTTCCTTTAAATGGAATTGAAATTTCAAAATAATTTTGTGAATAGAAGAAAATCAAAGGATACGTAGATTTAGAAGATGCTTTTCAAACAACTGGCTCCGTGGTAAAGAATCTACCTGCCAAGGCAGGTGACATGGTTTCCATCCCTGGGTCCAGAAGATCCCCCTGGAGAAGGAAATGGCAACCCACTCCAGTATTCTTGCCTGGGGAATCCCCTGGACAGAGTCGCTTGGCGGCCTACAGTCCATGGGGTTGTAGGGAGTCGACAGGACTGAGGACGCACGTATTTCAAACAAATGAAGCTCTGGCATCCTGCCGAAGGTACACTGCTCTCCTTGGGCACAGCCTCCGGCCTAGTGCGCATGCTAGGTTAGCTACCCCGGAGAGCTGTTCCCAAGTGGGCTCTGATGCCTGGACTGCAGTGAGGACATGGACTCCTGTGTCCACGGCTAGGCCACTGTCCCATTTGTCTGGTTTGTTTTCTAGACCAACTGGGCTTCTCCTCCACCGCGGCAGCATCGGTTTGAGCTGGTGCTTCCCAGGGATTTGAATTCGAGCAGCACCATTATGGTTGATTTACAGCACTCTCGTTTGTTTCGTGTTCCTGTCCCCGACTACCCTGGCGATCCATTATAGACTGGTCAGCAACTCTGCTGTTGGCATTTTTTCTCCTTCGGCTCAGTTTACTACAGGCTACCTTAAATGCTGCAGATGGAATTCGCTGCCAACATGTGAACGTGACAACTGTTTTGGATTGGGCTCATCGTTATCAGTCAAAACTGAGGAAGAGACAGAGCAACAAACGCTGTAGATTCTGACTTTTATTTCCAGCTTGATAACGCGTGCCTCATCAGGTCCCCCACGACGCGTCTGCTCCTTAGAGGAGGTGTGTTTCCTCAAGGGCTTTTGCATCACAGACGAGAATTCGGGAAGCCAGAGGGTGTGGACTGGAGAACCACAGCTGTACCGACGGAGGGAGGGATAGAATTAGGGAGGGAGCACACTGACAGATCCTGGCATGTTTTCCTCTGGGAAGCTTTTATACGTCTAACCAAGGAACCTTAGGGCAGTCTCCAAAAGTTGTTTTCTTTTTTCAGGGCATATGAGACATCCTTTGGGAACCAAAATGAGTGTTGGCAAGCCTCACCCCAGCCTCTAACCGACCCTTCTTCCCGCCCGCGCTCAGCCGCTACTACAACTCCCAGCAAGCACCACGCAGCGCCGCAGGAGGACCGGTCCGGCTGGAGACCCCGCCCCGCGCGGAGCACGCTGGGACTTGTAGTCCACGAGCATGTTCGCTCTTAATTCTGCTATTTGGCATTCCCGCTTGGGAGATGGCGATGGGCTGCCATAGCGGGTTTTCCAGTCCAGTCTCGCAACTGCAGCTAAACGTGACCGAGGACTGCGCCCTCCCGCTCTGCGGTGCGCGCCGCGTCAGAGCCAGGGAGCTGAGCTCCGCCCCGTCCACGCCCGCTCCCTTGACAGCTGGGCTAGGCTCGGAGCGCGGCGGGCCAGGGGCGCGCAGGCGCAGCAGCGGGTCGCGCCGGGCGGCGTGGAGGGCGGGCCGGGCGCGGGGCCTCGCGGCCGCCGGGGCGCGCACGTAAGCACGCAGAGGCGTCACGTGGGGCGCCGAGGATCGCAGTGCGCGTGGCCGCGGCGGCTGGTGTGGGGTTGAGTCAGTTGTGAGACCCGGAGCTGCGGACCGGCAAGCGGCTCAGCGAGTGCCCGACAGAGCGGCGGGCGTCGGGTTCGGGAGCCGAGCGCTGGCCCCGCGTCGAGCCGGGCAGACCCGCGCCGCCGCCGCCGCCGCCGCCGCCGCCGCCCCCCGCCCGCAGCCAGCGACCCGCCGCGGGCGCGCCCCCGCTCTGCGCTGTCTCCGATGGCGTCCGCCTCCGGGGCCATGGCGAAGCACGAGCAGATCCTGGTCCTCGACCCGCCCACAGACCTCAAATTCAAAGGTGGGCAGGGGCGGGCTGCGGGAGCGGCGGGCGGGGGGCGGCGGCCGCGCCCGGTGGGCCCCCT